>PVKS010008514.1:0-67931 GCA_004027875.1 Aplodontia rufa | reverse complement strand
GGCCACCTACGGCAGCATGGGACTTTGCCGACTATTGAAAGCCACACACACATCTGGGTAACGTTCTCCTTCAGGGAAAATGCCTTACTCTTTGCAGTCTCATCCTGTTCTTCTCTGTGGACCCTTTGACGACTTTCTTGGGTATCTGAAACGAAAAACATTTTTCCCCCAGTACTGGGATGGAAACAGCAATGCTAGGCAAGTGCTGGACCCCTGAGCAGCACCCCAGCCCGTGACATTTATTCATTCACATATTTCTTTATTCTTTTGATAGTGTGGGCTGAACCCAGGGGTGCTTAACCACTGAGACGCATCTCCAGCCCTTTTTCATTTTTTACTTTGGAGACAAGTTCTCCTCAAGTTGCGTAGGGTCTTGCTAAGTTGCTGAGGCTGGCTCTGATCTTGTGATCCTCCTGCCTCAACCGCCCAAGCCACTGGGAATATAGGTGTCACTGTGCTTGCCGGAAGATATTTGTCTAATTATTTGCCAGGAATTGAACCCAAGGATGCTTAACCACTGAGTCACATCCCCAGCCCACTTTTATTTTGAGACAAGGCCTTGCTAAGCTGCTGAGGCTTGCTTTGAACTTGCAATTCTCCTGCCTCAGCCTCCTGACTCACTGGGATTACAGGAGGGTGACACTATGCCAGCTCCATGACATTTACTTTTAAATGTGCGTTGTTTTTTTTCTCCCTTTTTTAAAGAAAGAGGGGCAGTAAAGACAGAGAGAATGAATTCATTTTATTTAGTTTTTCATGTCTTTTGTTGCCCTGACACTTCGTTTTGCACGTGGTGCTGGGGTTTGAACCCGCATATGCCTTCCAGGCAAGCACCAGAATTGCTCCAGCCCAAATGTGGATTGTTTTAATCACTTTTCCCCATGGATGGCTTTCCTGAAGCCTCTTGGAAAAGAGAAGCAGAGACTAGGAAGTCATCGTTGTTAACAGTATCTTTGCAGGGGCGGGAGCAGTGGCTCAGCGGATGGAGTACTTGCCTGGCATGTGTAAAGACCCAGGTTTGAACGCCAGCACCACATATACAATGAAGTGTTGGAGAAACAAAGGCCAGACAAAAAATAAATAAAATTGCTTCATTCTCTCTTTTTTCTTTCTTTCTTTCTTTTTTTTTTTAAAGAGAGGGGCAGCGAGAGAGAAAGAATCAATTTTATTTAGTTTTTCATGTGGCTTTCATTGCTTCAATAATTTGTTGTGTGTATGTGGTGCTGTGGTTCAAACCGGTGTTCTAGTGCATGCCAGTCAAGTGGCACAACCACTGAGCCATGGCTCCAGCCTCGTCTCTTAAAAAATAAAAAATAAGAGAATAAATCACTGCCCCCACTGTCTTTGAGAAAAAGAGTATCTTCTTTGCAAGCCAGGTGTGATGGTGTACCACCTATAATCCCAGCAACCCAGTGGTTCAGGAGACTGAGGCAGGAGGATCCCAAGCACAAAGCCAGGCTCAGAGCAACTTAGGAAGACCCGGTCTCACAATAAAAAAGGCTGGGATGTGGCCAAGTGGTCAAGTACCCCTGGGTTCAATCTGTTACCAAAACAAAACAAAAAATCATCCAGGGGTTGGAGTGGTGGCTGAGCGGTTATGGCACTTGCCTGGCAAGCACAAGGATGCAGGTTCGAGCCCCAGCACCACATACACAATGAAGCTTTGGAGCAATGAAAGCCACATGAAAAATGAAAATTGATTCTCTTGCACTGTCCCTCTCTATTTAAAAATAATAATAATAATAATAATAAACAATGTCTTTGCAAAACCAGATATACTACACCCTTCCCCGTGGCTCATGTTCTAGTAACAGAACCAATATGTCACAGTGGGGTCACAGACTCCAGTGACTGTGTCTGGGACTAGATAGGGAAGGGCGGGAAGGCAGATAACAGAATGACTGAAGCAGCTGTGTGCAGAAACCAGGCAAGCTCAGAAATAAAAGCCACAGGCAAAAGGGTGTGGAGGGATCTGCAGCAAAGGAGATAGGACCTGTTAGTCCAGGAGACAGAGCACCTGCAGGACGACGAGGGCCGAGCATCACTGAGTGGCAGGAGCTGATGCTTGGAATCTCATGCAAATTTTTATTTTTACTTTTTTTAATGAAACATAAACGGGGCTGGAGCGGTGGCTCCGCGGTTTCGGCGCTTGCCTGGCAAGCACAAGGACCCAGGTTCAAACCCCAGCACCACGTACACAACTAAGTGTTGGAGCAACAAAGGCCATGTGAAAAACTAAATAAAAGTTGTTTCTCTCTTTCTCTGTCTCTCTCTCTCACTGTCCCTCTCTCTTTAAAAAAAAAAAAAAAAAGAAACATAAAGAACTTTATTATGGAAGTGCTATACCCAGAACAGTTTTTTTTTTTTTTTAAAGAGAGAGGGACAGTGAGAGAGGGAGAGAAACAATTTCATTTAGCTTTTCACGTGGATTTCATTGCTCCGAGACTTTGTTGTGTACGTGGATGCTGGGGTTTTAACTCGCATACTTGCGCGTGCCGGGCAAGCACCATAACCACCGAGCCACCGCTCCAGTCCCTCATGCATATTTTTAAGGTATTGTCTAGAAATTGAAACAATGTCAAATAAATATGCATTCATAGGCTGGATTTCAGTGGGCCTCTACATGACACTGCCCATACACCTCTGCTTTGGTGTGTGTGGTGCTGGAGATGGAATCAGGGCTTCACATGTGCTAGGCAAGCACTAAGCACTGAGCTCACCCAAACTCTGCTGACAGAGAATCTGGAGTGACAGTGCAGGGAGGACAGTCAACTTACCAGGTGGCAACGTGGCCTAGAGTCCTGCAAGTATCTACTACTTCCCTACCTTCAAACCAGGCATGGCTACAAGGAACAGCCAATACAGGGTTCCAGCAGCTCACCACATGGCTGGAGTTCACGCTAGTGTCCCAAGTACCTCCCTTCTGGTTTTCCCAACAGTCAGACCGTTAGGACAAAGCACAGCATGAAGAAAGAGGTCAGAGAGGGAAGAAATGACTCTCCAGGTTCATTCAAACCTGTAGAGGCAGCCAAAAAAGAAGGCTAACGCTGAAAAACCAAAGGCCCACGTCCCTTGAGAAGGTCCAACAGGGCCACCAACTATGGTGAGCAACATCTCCACTTAGGACACACAGCCTCCGCAATGGCTGCGCTCCGTCTCTGCTGGGCAGTGGCAATGGCAATGTCAGCGCCAGGAATCAGCAAACACTGACGGCACGGCTTCTGTCCAGAGCACGCTTCGTCCGCCAAACCCATGGGCTTCCCCACACGGAAGGTCACAGAGCAGAACGTGTGCGCCGCGGTCCCTCTGCCGCGGTCCTTTGTGTTCAAAGATCATAGAGCGCACTGAGATTCCCTAGACCAGAGAATGGGGAGGGAAAACAGTCTTGTCCACGCTCGCACCTTTCAGTGGCAGAATCCAGGGCTTTCATAAACTTTCTCTCTGCTCTTGGCCTTCCAACACTGCGGTCCACATGACTCGCAGGCTCAGGCTCAGAACACCCAAAGGCCTGAACCACCATGCTCCCTTCCAGACCTGCACTGCACTCTTCCCGAGACCTGCACGGACCTTCCAGCTTTGAAGTGTCACCTTCCTGAAGCAGGACTGCTGTTGATAGATATCGCTCTCCAATTACACAGTGATTCTGGCACTGCTGGCCACCTGGAGTTCGCCAGACAGCAGCCATCCAGCCGAGGCTGGCCAGGACCTCGGGAGGAATTTCACGCACAAGAGTTGACTATGCTCTCGGCAAGACGGGCCTCACTGTGTCTGGGCAGCAGAGTGCCTACAGTCTCTGCAGGCAGAAGGGAGGTGATGAACCCCAGAGCAGTCTAACCACACAGCAAGGTGTGTGCTCCTGGGAGCTGGCAAAAATAGAGACTTCCAGAGCCCGAGGGGGCACAGAGAGGGAAGCTCATAACAGTTGCCACTGCAGCACACAGGACACGGAAACACCCACCAGCAGTTCCTCCAGCAAGACCACAAAGCAGTCAAGCGGGGACTGGTCCTCCTGTCCCAGGCATGTCTACAACACTCTCAAGTGACAAACAACCATGTACAGCATGTGTCTCACATGTGGGGAAACAAAATGATACTGTGCATTTCTGACAGATCTCTCACATGCGGAGAACACAAAAAAGCGCAAGACCAAGGCGCAACCTCAGGGGAGATTGAAGGGAGTCTCAGGGGGGCGTAATGATGAACCCTGCGTGTAGTCACCCCCATCCACAGGCCACGGATGCCAGGACCCTTGCAGGTCCTGCGTACTCACGCAGTCCGGACCACTACACACTCACCCTGCTGGGGGCCTTCCAACGCCCTGCGCAGTTCACACACAACTACTGCTCACTCAGGCGTGCAGAGCTGCCAGCCACGGAGCTGGCTCTAGATCCACCCCCAGGGGAAAGGCCCTGCAGCCTGGCTCTCTGACACCAACCAACTACACGGGAAAAGCTCTCAAGCTAGAATCTTGGCTAATTCAAAGGGCCTGGAGCTTTCTATGAAAAGACAATTCCCAAGTCTCTGTCTCTCAAGAGAGTCTCTTCACCCCTGGAGTACTTAGAGTAGAAGACAGATGCATCCCCAAACAGGGACCCCCAAACATGGCAGGAAAAGTGAGGTCCCCACTGGGAAGGACCAAAACAAACTAGGGTCAGTGCTGGGGCTGGAGTAGCTCAGTGGTTACGCTCTTGCCTGGCATGCGCAGGATACAGGTTTAAACCCAAGCACCACATACACAATGAAGTGTCACAACAAAAAAAAAGCCATGTGAAAAACTAAATAAAATTGATTCTTTCTCTCTCATCGTCTCTTAAAAAAAAAAAAAAAAAAGTTCAGTGCAGGAGCAGCTCCAGGGAAGAGAACTGGCCAGCAGGCTGCGGCCACGGGGACGGCGCGCACTAGGAAGGCCAGCAAGCATGTGTGAGCATGGGCTAGCGGCCAGCCTCGGTGTGACCCAACATCAGGGTCTCCACTTACAGCCTTGAGACAGGCCCACTGTGAACGGTGTGGCAATTTTCTGTACAGGCACTGGGGCGGTCTGAGGCCTTCACCATCTGTGCTGCAAATGACTAAAGGCTCCATGGAGCCCTGTGCCTGTGGATCTCCACGCTGACCAGCCAGGACAGGTCACAGGACAACATAGTGCAGTTCGCTGGGAGCAGCAGTCTCAAGACGGCCCAGCAACTAGACGCTCGGAACTAGAGGGCTGGCAGGAGAGCGGACTCTGGTTTTGGGAGTGAGCTTCATGTAGGAAGATGCTTAAACAGGGCTATCCTAACCTGCTGCGTGGGAAAGAAGCCTCCAGGGACAAATTCACAAAGCAATTAAGACTGGTGGCCAGGGGGCTGTAGCAGCGGCTCGGTGGTTGCCTGGCAAGCGCAAGGACATGGCTTCAAACCCCAGTACCCACATCTCAACCAAGTGTTGGAGCAACAAAAGTCACATGAAAACTAAATTAAATTGATTCTCTTTCTCTCTCACTGTCCCTCTCTCTTTAAAAAAAAAAAGGGGGGGGGGGAAGACCAGTGTCTTATGGTCAACTAAGCGGGTACAGTAGATTAAATGACCCATCCCAGGGGCCAACCTTACACAAAGATCTAAGGTGAACAAATAAAAGTGCTACCAAACCAAATAGTACATTTTGGGATTCTGGACTGATTTTTATCAGCTTCACCCATGAGACCTAAAGGAGAGGAGAAAACTGTAACTTTACTAGAAACAATAAAGGCTGGGCATTCCTGATCCAAAAATACAATACCACCAATGCTCCAAAATCTGAGACTCCTATGAAACAACATGATGCTGTAAGCAAAAAAATTCTCATTTTATCTCCTGTGAGGATCTGTCAAATGTTAGTGCACTAAAGATAGCGTGTGAAATTACCTTCAGGCTACCACATGGAGGGCTCGGTATGGCTCAGTGGACGGCAAACTAGCATGCCGAGCCCTGGGTTCTACCCTAGCACCACATAAAAGGAAGAAAAAACAGATGTATACAAAACATAACTGAATTTTGTGCCTAAAGTTGGCCATCCCCAAAACATCTCATCATATACATGCAAATATTCCAAAATCCAAAACATTTCTGGTTTAGGCTTTTCCCATCAGGGCTGCTCCAAGTGTGAAAGTGGCATACTCCTTGAAGGTCAGCTTTCTGGGGTCCAATACAATGGTGACCGATCCCTCATTTTCCTCTTCCTGTCACTGCAGGACAGCTGGGTCTACAGAATTTCCCACTTCATCCCTCCCACGGTCACGCCATCACTTGAAAGATGCCCCAGTAGACCTATGCTGGGACAGGAGGAAGAAGAGTAGGGAGTTGAAGCTCAAGTAGGAAGTGAGGGGTCACCTGCTCACAGGTGTGATCAGCAAAGGTTAAACACACCTTTCCTGGGAGACACTGGACGCCCTGTTGAACAAGCACGTTTTCAGCCCACCATAACACAGAACCATCTTTAGGAAGTCACAAGACCTACTGTGTGGCCTGGTCAGCACAGGCACCTGGGATTGGGCAAGAGATACTCACTCTGCGGATGGACGTGGAAGTGGAGGAGGGGCTGGGATCACCCAGCTGTCTCCCAGGAGCAGACTGCGCCTCAGGCGAGCTGGAGGGCGAGGTAGAGCTCAGGGGTGAGTGACTGAGGGCAGAGTCTTCCTCAGGGCAGGACTCCAGCCCCTCACTCTCTGAGGCCACACTCTTCTCCACGGCTGTCCTGAGAAACTTGGCTCTGGGGGGCTCCATAGCCAGGATATCCTGCAAGACCACCACGGGCACTTTCCCTCTGAATAGGATGCTCCCGGCTTCGCTCCAACCATCCAGCTCCTTGTCAGGGCACAATTTTGGGGCCTCTGTTGGCTCTGGGCAGCTTTGTGGGGAGCCTTCCTGAGAGCTGCCATTCCTCTCCACAGCTTCAGGCCCAACAAGCCCCTCTTCTGACTTGCAAGGAACATCTGGCATGGTCTCTGCAGGAAACACCACTAGCTTATGGCTGTGAATGACCTTTGATAGCCCCTGTGGATCCGGGGCTTCTCTGATCCCACGATCAGCCTCCTTGGAGAGGGAGGCTTCAGGATTTAGTTTATTATGGTCCGCAGTATTGTCTGGCTGGTCATTAGAGTCCTCTGTCAAATCGATGATGACCACATTGTGGCCAATGCTGGTTTTGATTCTATTTCTTATGAAGTTATCTAAGGGACCCTTCCCATTGACAAGTTTTGGTCTAAAGTCTAGGCCAGCACCCATATGGCAGTTGTTCTCCAAGTTGTCCAAAGAGGTTTCTAAATCAGGGACTTTGCCCTCCACAGAGACACTCTGGGAGCTTCTCATGTCATCTGATCCATCTTCCGCTTTCTCCTTGGGGACAAGATTTAGGCGCTTGAACGGCAGACGGGCTGGAATGAAGAGAGAAGGAGGCTGCCTTTTCAGTGAATGTGTACAGTGACAATCAATAAACACCTTGATATTCTGTGAGCTTGAAAATTATCCACCTTACCAATAAAAAAAAAAAGTGGAAAAAAAAAAAGAAAATTATCTACTTTTCTGGGCTCTGGAGGAAAGTTCAAGTTCAAGATAGGGCTGTCGGCTAAGGGCGTAGCTCAGTGGAAGAGCATTTGCCTAGCAGGCACAAGGCCCTGAGTTATCCCCAGTGCTACAAAAAATAAATAAATAAATAAAACAGTGCAATCAGGGCAAGGGTGTGGCTCTCCAAGGAGCAGGGAGGGGACGGGACAGGACTATTGCTTCACTCTGTACTTTTCCAACATCCTAATTTAAAAAAAAGAAATCTGACAAACTTCTAACAGGGATACTGCTAGAATTTCAAAAGATTTCTCAATCTGTTCAAGATCCAGTTCACATCCCAGATTTGTTTATAATGGGTGGAAATCCTTCTGAAGACAACCATGGCTGGTTCAGAAGAAAGCATCCCCATTCATGGGAAGGCTGCTGTCTAATCCCAGCACCCCAGGCTCTGCCACATTTTTCTCACTGTCAACTGTCTTCACAGCACCTGGTTGCTGTGGAAAACTCAAAAGAACGATCTTCCTAAGAAGCCCACATCCACTTAAATGCCAAACCAATTTTTCTAAAAAGTTATCCTGTCACGTAAGAGCAAACAAAGCCAACCTGCCCTGGGTCATTCACACCTCCTCAGTTCACGAAGCAAGGGTTCCTGCTGGTCCACAGCTTTGCCTTAGGGCTACCCTCTAGACACTTGCCCTCAGCCCCACAGGCCAACTGCTGGAGGAAAACCAACCATGCACTCCCTGTATTTCACAAAAGGATTTGGGTCGGTTGATCCTCCTCTACAACAGTGGTTCTCAACGGGGCAGTCTGTCCCCAGGGGACATTTGGCAATGCCTGAAGATGCCACAACTTGGAAGAGGCTACTGGCATCTAACGGGAGGGCCCAGATGCTGCCAAACTCCCTGCAGTCTGCACAACAACCCCTGAACAGGAAGCAAAACCCCACAGAACCTCACTGGTGCCAAGGTACATAAAGCTACTGTGGAGGTGATGGCTTTGGATTGCTGGTGCTCCCAAGGGAAGCTATCTACACAAATGGGTTTTCCAGCTTCCTGGAACACATTGACAATCTCTAATGGGAAAAGCTCCAAAATCTGAAAAATCTGACTGCCAACAAGAAACTTTAAGTAGAAAAATCTACTTCTGACTTCAACAACAACAAAAAAAACCCTAGGCACACTAAAAATATCTAGAAGGTTACTTTCAGACTGTAAGTACAAGACATACTTGAAATATAAATGATTATTTATAGTTGGATCCCATTCCCATAGCTTATTATGTATATATCAGTATTCCAAACAAACAAACAAAAAACCCTGAAATCTGAACTGCTTCTGGTTCCATCCAGTTTGGACAAGGGACACACAACCTGTAGAGGGAGCAAGTGTTCTCCCTCCAGCCCCTCAATGCTTCCACAGTGGACCCCAAGGGGGGACCACGAAGGACATAAACAAGCAATGCAGACTTAACCCATGCCCAGGGAGTTACCTTGTATTAACTTCTTAACTGGAAAAGCCGGTCTGTGTTTGCAGTCCATGGCTGCAGACAAAAATGGGGAAGCATAAGTTACTGTTAGAAATGATTAAGCAGCAAATATAATAGCCAACAACGTCCAAGGTGATTTCAACGACGGTGACTCTGCTATGATTGGGGGAGATCTCTGGGGTACTGCTAGAGCCTAGTTGTGGGGGTGGGAGCCAGATCAGTGGCAAAGCACTTGCCTAGCACACACAAGGTCCTAAGTTCAACCCTCAGCAGCACCAAAAAAATACAACAATCTAGCTGGCAGGTCAGGGGTACTCCTAAATACCTAAATACAGGGCAGCCCTGTTCATTGAAAAATTATTTGACTCAGAATTTTAATAGGTTGAGATATTCTGCCTAACATATGGCCATACCTTGTTTTCTTTTTAGCACTCACCCTGAAATATCTGTGATTATGTCTCCCCTCTCCAAAAAAAATGGCAGCTGTATAACAGCAGTGACTTATTTCACATGGTACCTGGAGCACCTAGCGTGGGGTCTATAACATACTGAGAACCAACGAAGACAGTAACTGGTACAATGAAAAGTGGACTGAGTAAATGCAAAGACGAAAGAAAATATTTCCTATTTCACTATTAACATGACTCCAAAATGTCCTTCTCCAACCCACTCCCAATACCACCATTAGGTCTGTAAATTACAAAAGAATTCATTTTCATTTTAAAGAGGGTATATGAAGGGAACACATTTAAAGTACTTTCAACATGTCAGGCAGGAGCTGAAGTGCTCTAAAGACATAATAAGACATAACCAAAACAAAATTCTTAAGAGACATCTGGGAATGGAGCGGTGGCTCAGTGGTTACAGTGCCTGCTTGGCACGTACAAGGACGTGGGTTTGAACCCCAGCACCACGTACACAGTGAAGTGTCAGAGCAATGAAAGCCACATGAAAAAACAAATAAAATTGATTCTTTCTCCCTGTCTCTCACTTAAAAAAAAAAAATGGAAATATCAGAGTTGACACAGAGCTAACCATGAATAGAACCAAGTGTTTGGATAAACATCTTTAAATAGGTTAAATTTAGAAGACCACACCTGCTAGGCAACATGGCTTAGAAAAATCTACTTTGGTTATTTTTAGGAATCACATTTTATGAAAGCTACATGAAAATCTGACTGGAGCTTTCTAAACTCAGCTGTCCATAGTCCACCCCTACAATTCCCACCCAAACTTGGAGAAGATGCTCAGAAGATTCACATTTTCTAATAATTTAAAAGGAATGAAAAGAAAAATCATTCCACTTTCAGTTAACCAAAAACAAAACGGAACAAAAAAACAAAACAAAACAAACCCTCCCCTCATAATCTATAGTCACTTAAATTTATTTTCTGGACAACCTCAGGAACTTATCTGCATGTTTCTGAATTACCAGCTTTGATGAAAGGGGAACAGACGTGACCTGTGCCCAGAAACCAAGTCAGATCAATATAAAATGGGGCCCATCCTGGGAACTGGACTGTTCAAAGATACATATGCAACAACATTCATGTGTGTGTAATGTTACCAACTGCTCTTTGAGATTACATCCTTCCTGATTTTATGTGGCATTAAAACAGCCTTTCATTTTATAATGTGATCATTGCAAGTAGTTTATTTTATATTTTTTAACTAGACACCCTGATTTGGTTAAATAAAAAGATGGAAGCTCCACGAAGATGAGCCCCACCCAATCTTACTTATATTAATTTTCTGCCTCTAAAATCCCAAAGTCAGTTACAGCAGTTGTTCTAAAGGAGAGTGCAGGGATCCTGTCTCCTAGAGGATACCTGGCAATCTCTGGAAAACATTTTTGGCTGTCACATCTATAGAAGAGGGGGTGCAGGTGGCATGGGATGGGTGGAGGCCAGGCACCCCACAGTGCCAAGGACAACCCTGAAAGTCAACAGCGCTGAGATTGAGATATCCTGGCCTAGATAGTTGAATATCCCTTCCAGCCCTTAATTCATTCCACCAGCACATATCGGTTGGGCACCTACTAGTGCCAAGCATTAGGGTTACCATATGGAGTCAAGCAGGAGCGACTGCAGTCTGGACTTCTTCAGTCCAGTTCTGAGAGGCCTCTGTATGCTACAAAAACCGCTTCCAAGAAACAGGGAGGAGAAAGGCACTGTGCACAACAGGTAGGAGCCCAGCTCCCTGCTAACCGCACCACCAAACCTCTCACCTGGCTGGGCTTGTCCTGAACCCCAGAGGCAGCTGCTCTGGTTTCGCCCCCCACCAGTGCATGTGACCTCGGGCCTCAGTTTCCCCACCCGCTGCAAAGTCCAACTTGATTAGATCACAAGTGCACTGGGTAACCTGCAAAGCTGGCCCTTTCATCTCCCTAAGCCTCAGTTTCCCCTCCAGGCACCCACCACCGACCCGTCATCCACAGGAAGCCCCGGAAAGGCTAACTGATGCAAAAGCGCAAGAAATTTATGAATATGGTCACCACTCAACAAGAGCGTCAAGAAAGGCATCCCGCGGGTCACAGGGCTCCCGCCCGGGATCCATAGGCCCCGGGGACGGAACGCCCGGCCCCGAGCAGCAGGCCCGCGCTCGGAGGCCAGCCCACCCCCCAACCGGCGGTCGGCTCGCTCAGGCCGCGCCGCCCCTTCCCCTCACGGAGGCCTGAACCGACCTACGGCCGCACCTCTGGCACCCGGCACCCCGCACTCCGGCTCTTCCAGCATCGCTCCGGCGGCACCCCGAACTCCTCTCAGGCGGCGGGGGCACGGGCTCCGCTCTGGCGGCCGCTGCTACTCGCCCTCCCTCCCGCGCCGCTGCTGCCGCGGCCGCCGCGCTCGTATTTGGCGGGAACCGTGGCGACCCCTGCAGTCTGAGAGCCGATTGGGCGAGACCGCAGCACGTGACCGCCCGCCTTGGAGAAAGAGGAGCGCCGGGAGGATCCTCGCGAGAGTCGCGGCTTCCGTTCCTCCCGCTGCTCTTCTATTAACTATCTGGCGAGGGAAGGAGGGACTCCCTCCCGGCAGCCTGCCATTGGCTGCAAAAAGATCCGCTGCGATTGGAGCTGCGAGATGTCTAGCAGAGAGCTGCGCACTGCGATTGGCTGAGCCCGTGGGATAGGGGGCGGGACGGTCGGACTTTTACGTCACGAGCGGCGCAGGTCGGCGCTTTACGTCACTAGCAACTGCGGTTCGGCGAGGACTCAAGTTTTGGACATTTGCTGAATATAGCAATTAAAATGATGTTCTCTATATGAGCAATAAAGCCTGAGCAGGGATCAGCAACATGTGGCATGCCGCATATATATTCGACGAGAATGAGTGAAACGGACGTTTCTGTTTTAATGCTCGGGATTGCTGCACTTGGCAGGCGGTTCATTTCCTGGCCTTTGTCTACCAATTTTCAGATCTTAAATCGACACATCAAGAGACCTTTTCCTCCTCCATCTGCAGTAAAATCGAGTACCTTCACCACTTTTTTTTTTCAGGGCTGGGGACCGAACTCGGGGCCTTGCGCGTGCTAGGCCAGTGCTCTGCCACTAAGCTAAATCCCCAACCCCATCCACTTTTTTTTTTTTTTTTTTTTTTTTTTGAGAGAGAGAGAGAACCAATTTTATTTAGTTTTTTCATCTGGCCTTTGTTTCTCAGACACTCAGTTGTGGTGCTGGGGTTCAAACCCGGGTACTCGGGCACACTAGGCAAGCGCTCCAGCCCCTCACCTCTTCCCTCACTTGAAGCTCTCTGTTGCTATATATTAGGGTGTCATTTGACTAATCAATTTTAGTAACTGATAACTAAAAAATTTTGTTTTTGTCATTAAGGCAAGTATCACCACCAGGACCTGCCAGTGATCGGTACACATAGTAGGTCAAATATTTGAGTTAATGCATAAATATAATTTTGATAGACGTGATTAGATCATGAAGGTTAGAAACCTCACAGAGGGGTAGGGGATATAGCTCAGTGGTAAAGGGCTTGCCAAAGGTGCAGAGTGCCCAAGAGTCCATCACACACTCCCATCATACAGAAAACATCTTCACTGTCAGACTGTGAGTCTAGAATTAACATTTTCTTCAACAGCAATTTTAATGTCACAGAAGTAGAAGTGAAGAGAAATGTAGCTCAGGTTTGGAGTTCTGTTGAGGATTAGATTCGATAATTAAATCCACAGAACTGGAAAATATGGAGAAATAGGAACTAAGGGGACATCATTTTGGGCAAGTTGCATCATTACTCAAGGTTTTGGTCTCCCTTTTTGAGAGACAATTGGACAAGTTGGGCCACTGGATTGTGCCTTTGGGGTTTATATTTTGTGCATGTTGAGCAGAGCTCATTCTGCTTAAGATATTCTGCCTTGGGACTAGAGCAGTGGCTCAGTGGTTGGAGCACTTGCCTAGCATGCCAAGGATCTGGGTTCAAACCCCAGCACCACATATACAACTAAGTGTCAGAGAAGCAAAGGCCAGAAAAAAAAATTGATTCTCTGTTTGTTTTTTTTAAAGGCCTCACTTTGGGCCCAGAGCAATGGAGCTGGTGATCTGTGGATTGAGACTTGTGAAACTGTGAGCACCTATTCTTGGGGCTGGAGTGGTGGCTCAGCGGTTTCAGCGCTTGCCTGGCAAGCATGAGGACCCAGGTTCAAACCCCAGCACCACGTACACAACGAAGTGTTGGAGCAACTAAGGCCATGTGAAAAACTAAATAAAGTTGTTCCTCTGTTTCTCTGTCTTTCTCACTGTCCCTCTCTCTTAAAAAAAAAAAAAACTATTCTCAACAGTTCCCTTGATCACAGCAATGAAAACACTAAAACATTCCTCTTAGGCACAAAGGATGAGGACAAGATTGGGGGAGAATGTGCAAAAAGCAACATTTTCAAAATCCCATAGGCGAGCTGGGGATGTAGCTCAGAGATACAGTGCTAGCCCGGGGTTGAAACCCCAGCACAGGGTGGGTGGGGGGGTTGCATAGGCAACAGGATTCATGAATTACGGACAAGAGCAGAGAAGCTACCAGGGTTTACAGGCCACGTTAGGAGGCTTAGAGTGTGTCCTGTGGGCAGTAGGTGGACCTACAGCGGAGGACATATGTGGAATGAATTGAGTTCTAGAAGTATCTTCCTGACTGCCTTGCACAGAATGAGCTGCAGGGAGAAGCTGAAGGTGGCAGGCCAGTGAGAAGGTTGCAAAGGGTAATAACAGATGTGTGGCTTGGACAACTGAATAGACGAACACGAGACAGGGTGCGGAGTGAGGCCTGAACACACAGAGGAACTGGGTCTCGTGTAGAAGAGCAGACAGCTATCTGGAGAATTCGAAGTCCGTTGGCATTCCCGAGTGGAGACATTCTGGACCAAGTGCCTTTCCAAAACTGTAGGTCCGCCTGCTGAACTCCAGGGGCGCTGTAGCCTCCATGGCCTCTCTAGGCTCGGCCCTGGCGACTCGCTGGCAAGGAGGCGAAGTGCGCGTGCGCTCTGCGGCCGGCAGGGGGCGCGCGTGCGCAGATGGGACCGGGCGCGCGCGAGGCCGGCACCGGAAGTGTGCGGTTGCCATGTAATATCCTGGCCGCGCGGGCGCGCAGGCGGCTGAGGCGGCGCCGGGGCGGGAGCGGAGCTGGCTACGGGGCTGGCGCCGACGGGGCCAGCCGAGGCACGCGAGGGGTCGGGCGCGCCCGGGATCCTGTGGCTTGCGCGGGGCCTGCGGTTCGCTCGGTCCGGGCGGGAGGCCCGACGGCGGCAGGCAGCATGTCGGTGGCCGGGCTGAAGAAGCAGTTCTACAAGGCGAGCCAGGTGAGCGAGGCCCTGTGCTGGCCGAGTGGCGGGCCAGGCCGCGGCCGGGATCCGGGGATCGCCGGGGACCGGGGAGGGGCGGCGTCGGCACGTGCCGAGGACGGACGGGGACACCGGCTGGCCCGAGCTCGGCCACCCCCGGGACTCCAGCCTCCCGGAGAAGGGGTGGGCAGATCCCCGAGGCGGGGAGGGGTGCCCCAGAGGCCGGCCGGGGTCGTGGACCGCGTTCCGGTCTCCCCTGCCCTCTAAGGCGCGTTGCGGGGAGAGAAGGGGAAGAAACAAAGTCCCAAGGCTGTGGACCCGGGACTCTTGCCAGACAGCCCGTAGGCAGGGGAAATGTGCATCTAGAGCAGTCTCCAAAATCCTCTTGAAGGACCCGGTACAGAGTGAAAAGCGAGTTTTCCACCCGACCCTTATCCAGAAACGGAGACTGTCAAGAAATCCTTATGCTCCTTCCCCAAAACGCGCGTTCACCTTCCTCTTACAAACACACGCACGTACGTGAGAGCACGCTCTGCTTAACCCTGTGTTTTTTTCTTAAATGTGTCTTGGAGATCAAACTGAGACCAGTATTCTCCACCTCGGCGCTGTTGACATTTGGGGACAAATTGTTTTGTGGGGTGGAGCTGTCCCGGTTACTGCAGGGTGTGGTGCAGCATCCCTGGCCTCCAGCAGTGCCATGCCAGGAGCACCCCGTCTTGACAGCCAAAAATGTCTTCATTTGCTTCTAGAGGCAGAATCATTTCCCCGTCCCCTCTCTTCCCTGAACTTTTGCACTAGAGTAATATATTCCAAGAGCTTGGATTTTTCCCCCCTCCAAATGGAGGTCTCCAGGGTGTCCATACTGGCCTCACATTCCGGAGTTCAAATGATCCTCCTACCTCCCTCTACCGAGTGGCTGCGAGTTTGGGTCTTTCTCATCAATTGTCCATTAATAGATGTTTATCTTTTTTCCAGTAACTTTCTATTACAAAAGATACCATAGTGAGTAGCCTGTGCATTTCTCTGCTTACAGGTGGGTTTGGTTTTCCGGGATAAATTCCAAGAAGGCTGAATCAAACACTGAATGCATTTTACATGTGACAGAAACAAATTTTTTTGAAAAGTTCTAGACCCACAGACTGTAAATCTGGGGAAAGCTGTGGATCCGCTCTTCAGAAAACTGAGAGTGTAAAAATTCAGGTGCTTGGATTCCTACTGCTCCATGCCTGGCAAGTCCTTAGAGTCTACAGAGGACCAGCAGTGACTTTAGGCGCACAGGGTGTACCTGCTGTTTGGCAAGACCCAATGAAAGGGAAGAGAAATGAGCTCCCAGTAACATGAGGTTGGTGTCTTGTGCCTTGAAGGAAAACATAAGAACCCTGGCGGTTGTCTGAGGATAAATAGGTATTTGGGGTCTATCCCTAGACAGCAGACGATAGTAAACCCTGGAGGATGGGAGATTTAATCCAGAGGAATTTTAAGATTGTTGCTGAGAGTACTGCTCCTTTGCCCTCGCAGGGTGGAATTAAGTGGGTTAGGTCTTATCTGGCAGGCGTCAAAGCCCTGCTTGCGCAGTGGAAGCGCCTTAGAATGCTGCTCGCTGGCCTGGACCCTGATGCAGTCTCCTGCAGGAGCAGTGTCTTCAGAGGTCTTGGAAGAATTCCTGTGCTGCTTGCTTCTCTCACATAGGGAGGTCTTGAAGGCCTGCTCCACCCTGTCTCTTCCCCAGCTATCAGGCCAGTCACCAGAACCTTTCTTCTCCTGGGCCGCTTTCAGATCTGACCAGTGTCTTTAAACCTCGAAAGTACAGTCCAGTGCGAGCTGGTGGGTAGCATCAGTTTACTCTTCCGACATCTGAGGCCCTGTCTCATGGGATTATTGTGAAGGCCCAGCCTCCTTGCAGAGCTGTCTTGGCCTCCCAATCGGTTCCGTCAGGTTGTGTTCTCAGGAATCACCCTGGCTGTGTTCCAACATCTTCTGCAATAGTTTCCACGGTTCTCTGGCATCTCTTGTTTTGGCCATACCCATCTGTCTGTGCTGCGCTTCTTCTCAGTAACACGTCTTTGGCTCTCTCCAGTGCCTTCAGAATCCAATCACCTGTCAAGAAGAGTTTCCTTCCCTAAGATAGTGATAGTTAACAGGATCCAGTTCTCACTGTGTCACCACGCAGCAGGCTCTTGACCAGCAGTCTACTGCTATCACTTACCTGGCCTGAGACAAACCTACTCCTGTTTTTACACAAAATTAGCAATGTCTGGGAACATGTTTGGTCATCACAACTTGATGAGGTGCTACTGGCTGCCAGTAATGTTTCTGAGTATCCTACAGTACACTCAGCAGACTCCCTTGCCCCCACCCCACACCCTCAGAACACACTACATGTCATTTTTCATATGGTGTAAACTTGGGTCATGGCTTATCCAGGGGTGACTCCACTCCTCCATCTGGAAACGTTTCAGACGGTTTTGAATTGTCATGACCAGGAAAGAAGGTATCAAAGGCATTAAGTGGGTAGAAGCCAGGGATGTTGCCAAACACCCCTAGGATGCACAGCTCCTTTCCCCTCCCAAGAATCATCCAGCCCCAGGGCTGGAGCGGTGGCTCAGCAGTTACAGCGCTTGCCTGTCATGCGCATGGACACGGGTTTGAACCCCAGCACCATGGATACAGAAGCAACAAAAATCACATGAGAAACTAAATGAAATTGATTCTCTTTCTCTCTCTCTTAAAAAAAAAAAAAAAAATCATTCAGCCCCAAAAGGTCAGCAGTACTGAGCTGGAGAAACCCCTGCTTGGAAACAGATTCTGGATTAGAGACTTGAAATAGTGCCTCACTTGAGAAACGCCCCCTAGAAGGAGGGGGGAGCCTGAGCCCAGAAAGAGAAACTGGGCTTCCCTGGTGAGTCTGTGATATGACCGAGGTCTGTGACCTTTCAGGTGGTGCCGGTAATGACCTTAGCAGATCTCATACCAGTCTTCAGCCAGCAGAGCCTTTCAGGTCATGTTCAAATCGGTTTGGGCTCTTAGGGGGAAGTTGCGAGGAGGTTTTACTTCTCACAAGGCAGAGGAAGTCAAGATCAATAAAACAGCAAGCTGTTCAAAGTCACCTCCCTAGAGCCTAGAGGACACGTTTCCTCAGCACCCCCTGGTGTTTCTGCACATCTGGAACTGGGGGACTCTGGTATTTCCTGGGAACTAAGGAAGTTTATGTGCATGTGTACAGCACTAGTGGCAAGCTGCAGACTCAGAAGCTCACTTCTTCGTGCAGTGCGTGCTCAGGCCTGAACTGCTTGCTGCTTTCCTGGTCCTCTTGCGGCCAAGCTGCGAGGAGATGTGAGAGTGCGACTAGGGATAGCCCTAGAAGCTGCCTGGAATGCTGGCCTGCCTTTTTTTTTTTTTTCCCCTTTTTCCTTTTTGCCTGAAAGGAGGTAGACAGTTTGAAAGGAAAGATTGGTCTGTCTGAGCTCAGACAAAAATTCATGGCCATTACCTCACATAGCTTTTTTTTTTGGGGGGGTGCATGATGCTGGACATCAGATCTCTGGGCCTCACCCGTTCCAGGCAACATTTTACCACTGTTTACCCCAGTCCCTCTCCCATGGCTTTGGAGTATGTTGGATGCTTCCTAGACCCAGCGTCTATGCCTGGGAGGAAAGATCACACTTCCTTCAAGAGATATGGGGGTAAAAGAGGGCCCTAGAGGCTGGGGGCCCTGGACCTTGACCTGTGAGAAAGGCATAAGGTCAGAGAAAGGATCTGGTGTCTTAGAATGTCCCCAAATGCTGCTTGCTTTGACCAATTTTTCTTTTTTCTTTTGCTTTTTACCTTTTTTGCACTGGAGATTGAACCAAGGCCTCATGTATGGTAGGCACACGTTCTCACTGAGGTCCATCCCCAGCTCAGACCTGTTTTTTAAACCTCATTTTGTACACACTTTTGCACTAGCAAAGTGCTTTTAGTGAGAAACAGGATGTGGAGCTTGTATCCCCTTTGCCTCTGTGTGAATGAAACCATGGAGTCCGTGCACCGGGAGACACAGAGCTGAGTCCTGTGCACGCCGTCTGGAGAGAGGTCAGTGCCAGGCATCCGAGGCTGTGCTGAGCACCCATCCTCCAGAGGTACCAGCACCCGTCCTCTGCCCCAGAGGTACCAGCAGTAGACGAGGGTCTGGGCTTTGCCTTTGTGATGACCACACCTGATGGGAGCTAGTTAAGTCCATTCTTGTGAGAATCTATGAAGACCTGGCATTTGCTGTGGTGTGGGGTCCCCAGGGACACCCATCAACACTGGATCCCATTCTCTCTACGTGACTTTCTGTCTGTCCCTTGCCTGGTGGTATAAGCAGTCACAGTTTGAGGCCTGAACTGCCTACCAGCTGCACTGTAAAGATTAAAAAGTTTGAGACTGTCTTTCCCCGAAGGCACCTGGGGCTCCCTAAACCCTACCACTTCCTGGACCTGTCTACAAAACCAATTCCTCCAGCCTGCCTCCCAGGCCCACTGTGAGTCAGCAAGGGGTACTGATGACCAAGACACTTCCTGCCTATTCGTTCTTAAGTCGGGCCTGAGGGGGCGCCCTGTTCTGATTTTTTTTCTTTTTTTTCAGTTTGGGGTGCTGGGGATAGAGCACAGGACCTCATGTTTGCTTAGCATACACTCTACCACTGAGTCGCACCCTCATCCCCTGTTTTGATTTCTGCCACATGTGACTGCTGTTCATGGGGCCACATATGAACCTAGAGCCGAAAGTTCATTTCTGAGTCAGAATCCTGCCTGTGTTGTCCAGAGGCTGACTGGAGCTCCGCAGAAGCTAATCGCCCTGCTTAATGGGTGTGTTAACACTAGGCCCTACCATGCATAATTATAGTCTGCGCCACTTAATCACAGTCTGCAGGTGAGGGGTTCACAGTGTCTCCCTGTTCCCTTGTGGAAATTGGGGGCATCACATCTTTGAGACCCTAGACCTACCAAAGACTCAGCAAGCTGACCGAGAAAATTTGCCAACCTCACCGGTCTGTCAGCCTCTTGTCAGGGGAGTCCCTGTTGGAGTGCTAGTGCATTTGGGGCCAAAGCTCCCCAGTTTCTCCTTCAGTTGGCCATCTGCACAACATGCACACCTGTTCCTCAGAGAGCCTTTCAAGGTGGACACATCCAACTCAGACCTGCTGTTGGCCTGTGTGCGTCCAGCAGCCTGTGGCCCAGGGACCTCGGACATAGTTGTATCCTGGCTCTACCTCAGCCCTTGTCTCCAATATTCGGAAACTGATCTGATCTGGGGAAGCTTAGTTTTTAATTTGGAACGTGCAGCCAACATCCCTGATAGGATTTCAGAGGCACAGCGCATTTTTGGCACCAAGTAGGTAGAAGGAAGAAGGAAAAATTATCTCCTGCCCCTCTGCTTTCCCAGGCGGGAGGTCTCTAAGGCCTAGGAGGGCTCTAGACCTCTCAGGCCTTTTTGGGCCTGCTGGGGGTGGGGTCAGGAACTCAGGCCCATCGAGACACCTTTACACCCTCTGCTCTCAAACCCTAATGGCTTTTTAGCATGCCTAGGTGGTGTCAGGGTGGGTGCTTCTGCTCCCTCTTCAGAGCCTTTCCTGGAAAGCTGGGGGGCAGGATGTGCACAGCTGGTGCCTCCTCCCCTCCCTCGGCCCTTCCACAGGCTAGGCTTGGCTGGTGTTGTTCCTGAGCCCTCGCTTGGGTGGTCTCTGCTCATTTCCGGTTAGGCACTCACAGGGCCCCACACAGTCTCCCAGAGGATGGCTGTGTCTTCCTTTTCCGCTTGGCTCCTACAGAAACTTGCTGACAGGGCCCTGAGCCCTGGGTCATGTGGAGACTTCCCCACAGCAGCAGGGAAATAGATGGCCGTTTCCTCTGGACCTGACTCAGCACCGACCCTCTGACTGCTTTGGAAAAGACTGGCCGGTTAGTTTCCCCACCTGGCCACCAACCCTGCCACCCTGTGTGGGTGTCTGCAGAGCTGTAGGGGCTCACAGTCCTGGCAGAATCCATGATATCTGGGAGTATTAGATGCCCAGCAAGGCCTTGAGGTTGGGGAACTGTCCTTTCCCATCAGCCCCTGCCCTTACAGGAGTGGTAAGATCCTGGCTCAAAATTGTAGTTGGATTTGGGTGATTGATTATCCCATTATCTTATTGTTGGCTTATAAGCTCTATGCAGGAAGAAGCAGGATTTCTGCTCAGTGCTGCAGCGTGGTTGAGCTTGGTCCCTGGGCTGTCCTAGGAACTTAGTGAATATTGGCTAGAAGGGCAAATGGCCTTGCAGAGCAGGCTGTGAAGAACAGAAGAGTGACCCCAGGAGACCTAGAGTACAGTCAAGCTGTTCCTGGCATTTGTGACCTTCCAAAGCCCCTGCCTGGGTCCCAGGTTTAAGTCCCACCCTCCCCTCCCTGGATGACACATGCAGTAAAACTGGTCTGCTCTGCTCTGGGCACTGACCTCTATCCCCATACTCTTCCTCCTTCTGTTTGGTAGCACTGGGCCTTGCTTCCTCCCCACCACATCCTCTGTCCTCTTCCCTCCTGCCTTCAAAGCCCTGTCCGTCTCTCCTTCATCCTCACACTCTTGGGACCCCCTGCTGGAAGGGAGTCTTCTACAGTGAACATCTGGCTCCGTAGCTTACATGGAAAGTGCTCTTCTCCCATCCAACACGCAGGCTCCTGAGGGCCAGACTGGGCCTGCTGGGTAATGGCTTCCCCTAGGCTCATCAGAAATACACCTAACCAGAAGGTCAAGTTGATGTGCTACTCCTTGGAGTAGGAGTTGGGCTGTCCCCCAGTGAGGCCTCCCACAGTGTCCCTGGTGGCAGCTCAACACCAACCCTAGTCTCCTAGCCTGGCTTCTGCTCAGGCCTAGGCAGAGGGCCAGAGACTTCCTGCCTGAGAAGACCTTTGAGAAGTTGGTTAGGAACAGGTCTGACTAGTCTAAAAAAAAAAAATTACAGAGCTTAGAGATTGTTCCCTTTGACTTAGGATTGTGCTGCAAGGACGATGACCAAGAGTGACCTGCGCTTAACTGGGACCAGAAGGACCTTCCTGGTGCCCCATGTAGTGTGTAACGTGGATCCCAGCAAGCAGGCTCTGAGGTGCAGAGATGAGACATCTGCTTTGTTCCTCCAAGGAGGTCAGGCCCTTTACCAGGGCTGCACAGCCTCTGAGCCTCCTTGGAAATGGTAGTTTCTTCCCTTCAGATTTTCCCTAAACTAGACTATGCCCTGGCCTCCAAAAACCTCCCCAGGTCCAAACCCATTCTTAGACTTCTGTCTTTAACCCCGCTTGTACCTAACACCCCATCTCCCAGACTCCACACCAAGTCTGCTTTTGTTTTTGGTATGGGAGACTGAACCTGGGTTCAGTAACTACATATGAGTGCTGAACTACTGAGCCATGTCCCCATTCTTCCCCCCCCCCCCCATCCTTTTTATTTTGAGATAGGATCTTGCTAACTTGCTTAGGGCCTTGCTAAATTGCTGAGGCTGGGTTTTTTTTGTTTGTTTGTTTTTTGTTTTTCTTTAAAGGAGAAAGAATCAATTCCATTTAGTTTTTTATCTGGTTTCTATTGCTCCAACACCCTGTTTTACATATGGGCTAGGGCTCAAATCCCAGTCCTTGCGCTTGCCAGGCAAGTACTCTAACCGCTGAGCCGCTGCTCCAGCCCCCTGAGGCTGGTTTTGAACTCGCTGTCCTCCTGCCTCAGCCTCCCAAGCTGCTGGGATTACAGGCGTGCGCCCCCATGCCTGACAAGCTTGCTTTTCAAATTTGTTTTAAAACGGATCTTGATCTTACCCCTTACCGTCAGTGATAGGGGTAAGTGCAGCAAACGCAGCAGCAGCAGCGGTGCGGTTGGTTCCTTGGTGGCACCACACCTGTGCTTAAGGTCCGTCTTGTCCAGACTGCAGGAGTGCCCACCCAAAAGTGTCTGCTGGCCAGAAGCAGAAGCATAGAAAGGACTGCGGCAGAAATAGTGTTCTCACCGCGTGATGTGTAGACCATGTCCCCTCCATGTGCCACGGGACATGGTGTCTCATCTTTACTCCCTCAGGCCCACTGCTTTGCCCTGCACAGTCTTACATGAAGTCTCGGGAGATCCTGTGGATCTGGGCAAGGCTCAGAGGACAGCTTGTGGCTGCAGGTGGACCTGGTGATGGCCACGTACTGGGTGCCTGGTGAAGGACTTGGCAGTCAGTGGTGTTGGCCACCGTGGCTAATGATTTCGATCACTTTTGCCAGTGAACCCCAGTCTGACCCTTTAAGCAAAATGGGTAACCAGTGATTTTTCTGCCATCATTGTGGGTCTTGGCCCCAGCGGTGAGCAGAGACTTTTGTTCACAGGAAGTTCCTGGGAAAGGTCCCTTTTCGTGCCCCCCATAGGAGTTACAACATGGAGCTCCCAAGGGTCCGCCTCACCACTGCCACGTGCTGACTCTGGCAGACGGGTGGGCATTCCTCAGCCTCAGGCCTCAGCTCATCAGAGTCCTGATTGTTGGGGGTGAACGGGCGTCCCTGACTTTTCAAGGCCAGGCTTTATGACTGGAAGCAGGAGCCCAGGGAGCTGGGGTGGAATTTCTTGGCCTAGGTTGTCCGTCATCTTCCCTAGGCCTCCAATGTGTACATCTCTGAGGGTAAAACTCACTGCTATTCCAGAAAGGTTGAAGAAAAAAAAAAAAAAAAAAAGCCAAACCAGTAAGTTAGGCATGGGTGGCACACGCCTGTGATCCCGCTACTCGGGAGGACTGTAAGTTGGAAGCCAGCCTCAGTGACTTGGGGAGACCATGTCTTCAATATAAATAGAAAGGCCTGGGCTGGGACTCAGTGGTAGATCACTGCCGGGCATGTGTGAGGTGCTGGGGGGGGATATTGCTGAGTTGGTCTTCTGCCTCTTGCTCACCTGGTCCTGTCTGCACCTCTTCCTCAAGGAGTCTGAGCTGCTGGGCAACCATATGACAGCTGAGCAATGTCCAAGTGGGCCTGTGTGACACTTGGAGGTCACGGGAGCGTGGACTCTTCCCTTGGCGTCTACACTTCGATTTCACAGCTGTAGGGGCTCTGGGAAGCCTTCCTCCCCACGCATGCCAAGTGCTGTGTCTGCCGTGCTGTGTGGTGCAGGAGTGGAGGGCCCCTCTGCCCTCTGCACTGGAGGGGAGTGCCTCGGGCCCTGCCTCAGTGGCATTTCTGGAGCCCCAGGCTGAAGTTTCCAAAGGGCTGGGGATGTGTCTCACAGTAGCTTGCCTAGTGTGCCTGAGGCCCTGGGTTCAATTCCCCAGCACTGAAAAAAGACATCAGGGTATTTCAGACATCAAGAGAATCAAGTGCACGTCACCCAGCGTAAAGTAAAAAGAGCAGCGCCAACGCAGTGCTAGCACCCGCCTTCTGCCATCTTCCGTGGTCACACTGGGGATCGTCGTGGAGAGACAGGCCATGCGCGTGGTGTCCTGCGGTGGGGTGGAGCCTGCTGTCTTGGCTGAGCATGGTCTGTAAGCTCTGCTCATGGTGTGCGGGTCCGCGTTGCTCCAGTTCATGTCCACAGCTCTTCAGCTTCCCTCGGAAGCTCCACCGCCAAGCACGTGTTGGTTCTCTTGCCGGATGGCTCTATCTGGAGTGGCTCTGCATTTGGACTCTTCCACACCGTGGGCTGATGAGCAGTCTTCTGGCTGTCCTAGGGACCTGTCAGAGTCTCTCTAGAGTAACACCTTGTTTAACGTAACCATACAGGTTTTCAGTGGTCCTAACCTGGCAGGGGAGTTATTCAGTTTATATAATGTGAAGTCTTGGACCCAGAGCTGGCAGGTGGCTCGTGTGTGGGCATGGATGTGCACAGAGCAGTGAAAAATTTGTGCCCACACTGCTTCCAGGCAGGGCAGCAGGCTGTGGCACCATCTTCCGTCCCAGCCGTCATGGTGTGAACCAGCATCCTTGTGGTCTGCTTAGTGCTGTGTCTTCACGCTCCAGCAGGTGTGGTGGGCTGTTCAGGGTGGACCCTGGGCGCAGGAGACTGAGCCTCGCGGAGGAAGCTCCAGTGTTTGAGCAGCTTCAGACAGGAGCACCAGGGCCACACTGTCGGCCGTGGGGTCAGTGTGGAGGAAGCAGAGGTGTCTTTAAACACACAGAGCAGCGTCATGTTTTGATCCTTCGACAGAAATGCAGTGACCAGGGGCTAGCAGGAACTTCCACTAGCGAGTGTCCTCTAAGAGTGATGGTCCACATTTAGTCAGCTTCTCTGTCTCTAACCATTCCTAAGGTGGCCAACTTGTAAAGAAAGGGGCTAACTTGGGCTCGGGGGTTTGAAGGTTTGAAGGTTCCAGGTTTGTTTGTTTGTTTGTTTGTTTTAAGAGAGAGAGAGAGAGACAGAGAAACAATTTTTATTTAGTTTTTTGTATGGCTTTTGTTGCCTCTCCCCTGTGGCTCATCACTGGCTCCCTCCCTGCACATAGTTGCCTCCTTCCTGTAGGTGGCCCCCCAGACCTTGTGGCCTTGCTGGCATGTGTTGGTGTCACTCACCTTTCCTTCCTCTCCTGCACCAGACAGGTAAAAATAATGAGATAGTTGTTGCATGAACAGGCACGACCTTGACAAGGTAGCCCCGTCAGTCATCTTTCCCTGAAGAGCGTCCCACATGCGCAAGGTGGTGGCTGTAATTGAAATAGGGCTGGAGATGCTCCTGTAGGGAGTGACCATGTCCTCCGTCTGGGAGGGGAACTGGATGATTCAGAGGACACAGGCTCTGAAACTAGATTGGGGTGTAAGAAGAGGCAAGGAAGGCAAGAGAGTCTGCTGAGTGGCAGGGGACCCCGTCCTGGGCAGCTCCATAGGCCAGCAGGTGGGGGATGCTTTTCCCCCTCGAGGGGCCAGGCAGCATCTGTCTGTGACTCGTTTCCGGAGGACAGCACCTGCCCTGGGTGCTGGGAGGAGCCCTGCCACTGGACTGTGCTGTGACGTGGGAGAGATTAGAAGACTCTTGCTGCTCTCAGCTCAGGAAGTGGCAGCACCAGACCCTGACATAGGGCGACAACAGTCAAGCAGAAAGAGGCCTCGGGAGAAGACCAGAGAAAGGGCAGAGAACCGACCATCCTGGTCCCAAGGCTCCACAGTGCTTTGGGTTGGCCCTGCAGCAGTTGTCTGAGAGGGAACACCGCTTGGGTCCCAAAGACTTTCCTGCCTACAGACTGTGGGCCCACTGTCCTGGGAGCACCTGTGGCCAGCCAGCTGGGGCATGAGGGGACTGCACCTGGCAGGCGGGCTGATTGGGCAGCAGGAAGAGGCAAAGCATTAGCCAGGAGGGGACGCCATGCTCACGGCCATCAGACGCATGGGAGATTCTCCACAGCCGTCACATGGAGTCGTGTGTTTCTTAGCGCCCGTTCCTTTTCTTCACCGCCACCAGTGGAGCTCCATAGAGCTCTGTCATGGCCATCTGCGCATGCGTGGTGCCGGAGCTTTGTGGTGTCTGGATCAGACCCAGCCCTGGCCTCTGGAGCCTATGGCGCAGCAAGGGCCAGCATGAGTGCAGTCTGCGTGCGCCATGGCTTGGCTCTGTTTGTCCTGGTGTGTGTGCAATCCAGGTCCCTCAGAGGTGGGCTTTTCGCCAAGAAGGATGTGGCTGCTTTCCTTCTAAAATAAGGGTGTCCATGAGGCCTCTTACTCCAGGAAACCTGGAAGCCAGTGCCACTTAGAGGGCCAAAGGGATGGCCCTCTCCAGGCTTCTGTGGAATGTACCCCTCAGCGTGCAGCAGACTAGGTCATCTGGGGTCTGCAGGGCAACTTATGGCCCTACAGCATGCTGTCCCTGGCCCCCCTGCTTTACAGTTGAGGACACTGAGGTCGGGGGGCTTTATTCTGCCCACAGTGTTGGGGATGGACCCCGCTCCTTTGCACGCTAGGCACACACTCTGCTTCAGAGCTGAATCTCCAGCCCTGAGTCTGCATTCTTTCTTTTTTTAATAAAGAGAGAGGGACAGTGAGAGAGAAAGAATTTTATTTAGTTTTTCACAGAGCTTTCTTTTGTTGCTCTGAGACTTCGTTCTGTACGTGGTGCTGGGGTTTAAACTTGTGTACTAGTGCGTGCTGGGCAAGTGTGGTAACCGCTGAGCCACTGCTCTCTCCAGCCCCCTGAGTCTGCATTCTTGTTTAAAGCCAGGGAGACTGCTAGCCCAGGCTCCCCTCTCCCTCGTCAGCTGCCCTGCCTTGTGACCTTGTGGGCTTGCCTGTTTTGACTCCTTAGTGACAAGTTCATTCATTTGTTATCTGCTGATTATCTCAATAAATATTGCCATTATCCCAGCAAATAGTACCCAAGCACCTGGATGCAGGGCCCCACGTGCTCACCCTGTCGTGTCTAACCCCCTGCTGGCAGGAAGCCCACATTTGTGGACAGGATATGTTGAGGTGGGCAAGGGGTGCCAGCTGTATCCAGATGGTGGTGCTTAAATATAGCTGAGCCCCAGGTCAGAAGACTAGGTCAAGGCAGAAGACTAGGGAAGTAAAGGGCCCCAAGAACTGCCCTTTCTGCTTTGCATGACCTGAGGGAATCCTGGGAGAAACTCACCCACGACCTCAGAGGTGTTGGTGCTGAGGGCATGAGGGGCAGTGTCAGCAAGTGCCATGTGTGCCTCAAGGAAGAGAGGGAAACAGCCACTGGCCAGTGCCCGCAGCTCCCTCCTAGTTTCCTCCTCCGTGTGCCCAGGGTGGTTAGTACCAAGACGTCACCACCTCCGATTGTCAGGACCAGCTCTGACATGTAAAGGGCAGGTGTCCTGCATGTGTAGTAAGCAAGAGCCAGGAGCCAGAGCCAGTACAGGTGCCCAGGCTCTGGGACAGGGGCTGCCCCATACAGTGACTGATGCTGGCCCTGGCACAGCCCATCTGGCAGCAGTCATCTTGACACCCAGATGTGGGGGCCTCTGCCTGACCCCACCCTCTTGCTCACCCACCCTGCCCTGTGCTGTCCTGCAATTATGGCCAGCCCTGGCACGTTTGATCATCAGGACTCAGGATTCTGGTTTCCCTGATCCTGGCCATGTGTCACCTGTCACTTGAGCCTGTGTGACAAGCAGGTATTAGAACTGGCAAAGGCACATTTCTCAGCCCAGCTCCTCCCCAGCTGCTGCTGAGGTTTGGCCTTCAGAAGAACTTGTCTTCCCCATATCCTGTCCTCCCAGACTCCAGACCTGTCATTTTCTTGGGAGATGGCCGTCAATAAGAAACCACCCGACTCTGGAGCTTTCAGAACAGTGCAGTCCACAGGACGCAGGCCAGATCTGGCCTGGCTTGGATTATTCTTTGCAAATTTTCCTAAACCTTCAGATTTCTGGCAAGGGAGCCAGCCCCAGCCAGTGAGCCAGTGCCAGCCCTACGCCAACCCCCAGAAGCAACGAAAGGGAACTTGGAAGAAGAGCGTCCTCTGGCTGGCTCAGACCCCTCCAGGGGTGGGTGTGGCAGCAGGAACCCCAGAGGCCTCCCCTGTTGCTTGCTCATTCCAGGGTAGTCGCTGCTCTGGCTCAGGCTGCAGCAGTGGGGGAGGCCACAGGCGAGCAAGATGGATACACAGCAATAGGTGTGAAGACAAGACAGCAAAGGATGGGGACAGCTGGCTCGGGGATGGCACAGTGGGGTCAGGGAAGGGCAGTGCAGGTAGGTGTAATAAGTAGGGGCATGAGGTCAGTGTTGGGGGCCGCATCAGATTCCTCTCTGGATAGGAGGTGGGTGACAATCAACCAGAAGGACTTCCTGAGGGAGGTGGCTTCTTAGGACTTTAAAAGTGGAGGAGGAAGAAAAAAAAAGTGGAGGAGGCCTCGGGCTGGTGGCGGCTTCTGCGTTTCTAGGAATGCAGGAACGGGGCTCTGGGGGCTCTGGGTCAGTTGTCCTGTGATCTTGGTTCCCAGGACTC
This sequence comes from Aplodontia rufa, assembly GCA_004027875.1. Lineage (NCBI taxonomy): Eukaryota > Metazoa > Chordata > Mammalia > Rodentia > Aplodontiidae > Aplodontia > Aplodontia rufa. The sequence continues at coordinate 39,250 of PVKS010008514.1, read as the reverse complement.
TTGAGGCCCCTTCCCTGGCCCTGCACCGCACCTTAGGCTGCACTCTGGGTGCTTGATGCAGAGGCTGTCCAGCGCCTTCACAGGATTGCTGAGCCCCGTGTCCAGGCTCTTCTTGAAGGACTCTCTTGCATCAGCCCTGCCTTTGGTGAAAGATCTTCGTGAAAACACCATGGCGTTCCCAGCAAGCTTGAAGAGCTGATTGCCTCCCACCCCAGCACAGCAGCAGCCAGCTCTCCGGGAGCTACGAACCAGCTGCTGCCGCCCTGCCCAGCAGGGATCAGGGCGCTTATTGCCTCATTTGTTTGTGGCTTTTTTTTCTTTTTATAAGTTTTTCTCTGAAATTGATTTTATCAGCCTGTGACGTGCAGCCAGCTTGGCCCCAAGATGAAAAGCAGAAGCTGATTTCTATTTGGACACTTCCTCCCCATGCTGTTTGTTCCTTGGAAAGGTACTCCCAGCAGTCACTGTGTCTCTGCCCTGCCCTCGGGTAAAGCCCTCTGCAAAGCCAGGGGCATGTGTCCCCCACACTCAGCACCTGGGTCAACCTGGTCTCTGCATCTCTGGGCAGCAGGGCGAGCCTCCACCCTCGTCCCCTACCTCCAGTCTGCACCTCAACTTCCTCATGGGGCCTTCTAGCTGCTCGCCCATGTGTGTGGCATCGTGAGAGACCTGTGTCCGCTCTGGACTGCTCCCCGTTGAGTACTTGTTGTTACCAGCAGCTGGAATGTTCCAGCCTTTGGCATGGTTCTGTCTTAAACCTCCGTCAGCCCCACACAGTGGAGGCTGTCCTTTCCTCTTTACAGCTGAGCACTGCAGCTCCCCGGCCCTCCCACCCAGTGCTGTGTCAACCTGTGCTGTCGCCCCCATAGAGCTGGGATAGAGAGGGCCATTTGCTGGTGAACACCAGCCTCCTGACCTCCAGCTCCCAGGGGCGTGAAGTGTGGCCCTGCACTGCAGTCAGGCTTCAATCTCCACAGGTTTGTGCCCATGGAAGGTCAGCTCACTGCTCTCCCAGCATCCTGATGGCCCTGGGTTCTGAAAGCAAGGGTGCAGGAGCAGCCTCTGAATGGGGGGTTTGAGGCTTCTGGGAGCCAGGACTGCCTCAACTTCACACACTGTACTGCCGGGCCTCGGGCAGAGCAGCCTCCTCATCTCATTTGTTGAGTGGCCTCACCTACCCTAAGGCTGCCCCTGGGCCAGGTGGGCAAGGAGGGCCCAGCAGACCCTGTCCACCCCTCTGGGGATTTTCACAGATGATGAGGAGCCAGCCGGGCAGTAGGTACAGGGAGCAGTATGGTGTCCACCACATTTCAGGCCACGCAGTCCTGCCTTACCTGCAGACAGGGCTTCCCCAGAGGCCTGGCTTCTGAAGCAGAACAGGGAACCCTCCAGGGAGCCCTCCCAGCCAGCCCATGAGTGCCACTCCCAGACATGGCAGACAGCCACAGACAGCCAGGCCCGGTTCTCTGTGAGTGGAAGAGAGCGCAGTGTCAGGTGCCCTGTTGCTTAACCCTGGCAACTGAAGGCCAGGCCAGGGCCACCCGTTGTTAGAGCGGGACCTAGCCATCACTCTCACCTTGTGGATGATGTGATGCCACAGTCCCCAGAGTTGCTCAGGCTAAGAACCATGGTCTGCCTGCCTCAGGCCACTGCCCCACCACGGTGGCTTCTGGCTAGGCTGGCTGTACAGGGAACGCCCGCCTCTCCTCCGTCACCCACGGGGAGCCGGAGCCGGGCCAGCGGGGTGTGCCTTCTCACCCCCTTTCTAAGGACCGCTGAGTCACCTCTGAGGGAGGAGCGGGGGGGCGGGGGGGCTGAAGCCATCAGTCTGGTCTTGTCCTTTCTGGGACTGGAGGAGTAAGAAACGCACCCCCGCTCCACAGCTGCCTGACTCTCACCTCCCAGCCTGGTGCTCAGGCCTCCCACTGCTCATTCCGCCTCCAAGGCCTGCCAGCCCAGACCCGCTGCACACGGTGTCGAGGAAGGAGCCACTGCAGGTCCTGGGATGGTGAGAGGCACTGCAGCCGCAGGGCCAGCTCTTTGTGGAGCTCTGGGTGAGCCAGGTGCTTATCACTGCTGGGCCCACCAGATGGCATACTGGCCATGGTGGGAAGATGTGACGGGGTGCCGAGTTAGGACACATGCTGGGAAAGGTTTGGTCACTTCATAGGAAGCAGCCCAGAGCAGAAGGATGGGCAAGGGAGGAACACTCAGTTCCGGGGGCTGATGGGGGCAGGACCTCCCAGAGGGCTGGTGACCTCGCTGTCAGCAGACATTCTTTCCAGCCCTGAGCACAAGGGCTAGCGCTGCCTGCAGCTGCCCTGGCGGAACCTCTGCCACCAGACAGGACTCTTTCTGTCTCAGGGACAGTGGAGGAGCTGCCTCCTAGGGCCTGGCTGTTGTGGTGGCCGCTGGGTGGTCTTGTCTGTTTGCTGTCAGAAGCAGCCCCACCCACCCACCCCGTGGCCGTGGCCGTGGCCGTGGCCGCTCTTTCTGCCTGGGCTCCCGCGGTGCTGGGTCAGACACATGGTTCTGCTACACTTTTCTTGCTTCAGGTCCCCTCCTGCCCCCAGCAGCCTGCACAGGAAAGGAGCAGTAGCTGTGACTGGGAGTGGCCCTCAGCTCACTGCCTTTCAGGCAGCACCTTGCAGCCAGGTGCTGTGGCACCAACCTGAGATCCCAGTGACTGGGAGCCTGAGGAAGGAGGGTCGCAAAGTCAAAGCCAACCTCAGCAGCTTAGCAAGGGAGGTCCTGAGCAACTTACGAGACTGTGTCAAAAGCCCAAAAGGCTTGGTGGGGAGGTGCTGGGGTTTGAACCCAGGTCCTCGTGCAGGCCAGGCAAGTGTGCGTCAGCCCCCAGCAGAGTCCTTTTCTGGGGAAGTCGGGAAATGGAAATTGAACTTGATCCTCCTGCCTCGGCCTCCCAGGTCCCTGGGATCGCAGTGTTCTGCCACCACTCCTTATTCCATTCTAATTGGGATGCAGAGCTGGCGTCTTGGCCACCAGCCCTGGCCCAGGGGATTACCCCGTGGGCTAAGAGGATGCCCCAGGCTTCCAGTGCTACCATGCTTTGCCCCCAGAGCTTGGTTCCCTACCACACGTCCCTTGACGTGCGGTAGAGGGAGTCAGTGGGTCCGTCTCCCAGGGCTTGGCCTGAAGGTGGTGACAGTGCCTGGTGTGGCCCATGGGAAGCAATTTCAGAAGCCCTTTCCTGATTCTTGCCCACTGCCAATGTTCACAAAGTCCGCTTGCTAGAAATCACAGCTTTGGTGGACAGAAGAGGCAGTGCCAGGAGTGGCCAGAGGTGCGAGCAGGCAGGCACATCCAGGAAGTGTGGTACCTGCTGAGTGACAGTAGTGACGTCGCACCTCTACACCTTGGTGGGACCTTCCCCCCTGCGGTTACACCCATGGGTGGTAGCCTACCTTGCTGAGGTGGGAGCAGACTGAGTCAGGGCCCTCTGCTCCCATCCTGCACACTCTGTCGTCCTGCCTGGCCCTTCTCTTGGGGCTGGAGTTGGGTGGGAAGCGCCTTTGGACTGCTGTTCCTGTGGCCGCCTCTTCCCTCTCGATGTTGCTCCTTGTCACTGGCTTCAGTGCTGCTTCTGTTAAGGAGCAGCAAATCCTGTGCTTCTCCCCAACACCTTCTGAGGGCTCCAGGGACAGGACCCTCTGCGGGTGGCAGCTGGCCCACCCTCCATGGCTTTTTCTCTTGCATGGAACACTTGCTGCCCCATAGGCAAACGTCATAATCCAGCCACACATGAGGGATTCACCTCTGGACAACATCTTGGTGACACGGGGGAGCACTGAGGGTCTCTGGCCAGGCCAGACAGGCGAGGGCAGGGCGTCTCCTTGGCAGCTGCCTATTTCACTTGCTGGAGAGACCAATATGCTGTCAAGTCCCTCCTGCGGACCCCTGCCAGCTTCCCTGAGGGGAGGGACCGAGGACAGCTCCAGCAGCACAGCAGCCCGCAGGTGGCCCGCTTCTTGGACTGGTGCAAACGGGAGGGCAGCTCTGTGGCTCCCAGAGCCAGGCCAGCATGGAGGGGCACAGCTGGGTGGGCTGAGACCGCAGCCCTGGCCTCACGTCCCTCTCTATGCTTGCCAGGTCCTGAAGCCCAGGCACCACCTCTGTTCCTGTCCTGCAGCATGGGTGTAGTCCGAATTGGCCACCTATGGGGACTTGAGGTGGGACCAGGCAGTCATTCAGGTTCCCACCCACAGCTCCAGGACCCTAGTTCCTTGGCCTCTACCATTTCCCCATGTGAAAAGCAGAGTGTGTCCCCTCATAGTCCTCTAGCAGGTGTTACTGATAGTGACATGGGCAGCTCAGGGCCTCATGGATGGCTGCTGCTCTGCCCTGTGTGTCTCACCTGCCTGACGGGGCTCTGCCCACTGGGAACTCGCCTGTCCGGGGTGCAGCCCGCTGGCCTGTCCCTGTGCTCTGCGAGGCCGGCCTCTCTTCGCTTTCTGAGCTCTTTCCACACTCCGTGCTGCTCTTAACGCCTTGTGTTTGATCCTCCCACCCCCTGGTGGCCTCCTTGAGACCAAAACAGGCTCACCACACTCCCAAAGCCCTGGAGCTGGCCTGTTGCTATGGTGGACATGAGTCATTGGTCCCCTCCTGACTGGTTGCCAACTGGGCCACTCACCAGCGCCACCCCAGCCCAAGTCCCTGGCGCTGCAGTTTGCTGAGCCAGCCTCCCTCCATGACAGGGGAATGGGACTGGGACTTGCCCTAAGCGTTCTACTGAGGAGGACTCAGAAAGGAGCAAGGCGGCTCTTTCGTTCTGTGGTGCAAACAATGTCAGCACAGGGCTAAGGGCTGGAGCGGAAGCCAGCCCCAGCCCAGAGAGGACAGCTGACTCCTGCTGGCGTCCTGTAGGAGTCACCTCCCACTATAGGGTCCTTGGGAAATGAAGCCCAGCAGCCTGTCCCTGCCCACTCCTGCTGGCTGTCTTCTCTCCTTAAGCTCTCAATCCGCTGAGCCACCATCCTGTTGCTTGCCTGTCCCTGCTGAGGTGATTAGTGGACCTGAGATTCTCCAGCACTGCCACCAAGTGGCTGCCGTAGATACCCAGGCTGCTAGCTCCACCTGGCTTTTTCTTGGGCCCCCGCACACTGTATGCAGTGGCTTGGCCACCCATTTTGTACATTTCCCCTACGGCTGCTTTTCCCCTCCTGTGTGGCAGTTCCTCACTCCTGTCCAAAGATGACCAAGGTTCAGGACTCTGAGGAATGCCTGTCTTTGAAAGAAATCTGTCCTCTTTTCCCTCTGGTCCTTCTTGTTTGGTTGCTTGGTTGGTTCCCCACCCTCGGTGCTGGGGCTGGAACCCAGGCCTTGGCGCATGCTAGGCAAATGCTCTGCCGCTGAGCCACACCCCCAGCCCTGGGCTTCTTTAATACTGATGGGCCACCTGTGTTGCCCCCTGCTCTGGAAGGGAGACCATCTGTTTCAGGCCTGCTTGCTTCCCTGGTGCCTGTTAGGAAGGTGACACGCAGTGAGTAGCGTGCAGGGCCCCGTGAGGGTGGGGAGCAGGCACCCTCCACCGCAGACTCAGGGCTGACTCTGGAAGGTCAGACGCTAGCCCCACAGACAGCTGAGGACCTGTCTGGCACCAACAGCCACTTCCTAGCCCTGGTTCCTACCCAGTGGGGACCACCCAGGCATGGCCTCTGCAGGAGGCGTCACAGGAATTGAGGGCAAAGTCTCAGCCATCACTGGTTTTAGCCCTCATCTGTCCTGGGGCTGGTAGGAGGCGCAGGCATGGGTTTCACAGTCACGGCCTTCCTGGGCACGGCAGTGTCAGGCTCCGTGATCGGGTCCTGCTGGAGCATGGGCAGCGGTCAGGCCCTTGCTTCTGTGTGCCGTGCTAGGGTCCCGGACTGCAGCTTGGCCAGGGGTCAGCAGCAGAGAGCCTATGTGGCCTTGCTTCTCAGCCTCTGCAGGGTGGGGTGGGTTCCGTACCACAGGCCTCATTTCAACTGCTGTTAGTTGATGGCTCTCAGCAAGGCAGGACAGTGTGCTAAATCGTCTTCTACGGGGCCGTAGCCACCCCCATGGGAAGCCTCCAACCTCTCGGCAACCCCTCCGGGGCTAGTCCTTGTGATAGGGACACCATACATAGTCACGAGATGCCACTTCTTGCATGGAGGGCTTCCTTGTGAGCCATGTGTGGCCCCTAGCCCTGCTGTGGGTCAAGTACATGGATGGAGCCCCGTGCCCAGGCCCTGGCCTTTCTCTTGCTGCTGGTCCTGCAGGAGACAGGCAGACTCGTTTTCCCCACATCCTCCTCTGGCCACTCACCTGTCCACCTGTGCCCATCCCTAGCCTGTGCACTGTGGAGAGCTGGGGCTTCTTCAGCTCAGACCCCTCCTGGATGCCCAGAGAGGAAAGATGGCCGTGTCATGGGGTTCTGAAGAAGTGCTGGGGTTGGGAAGGAGAGGCCTAAGATTCCAAGGTGAGATCTCAGACTGGGCTTAGGCCAGAGTGCAGAAGCTATGAGACCTGTAAGAGGCCACCAAGGTGGGACCGTGACACCCTGGAGGGATCTGGAGCCTCTCCTCCAGGAGGACAGGACCAGGAGCCCACCAGCTGTGTCGCGCTCTTGCCCGGGAAGTAGTGGTTTGTGCCTGGTTGGCTTCGGTTCTCAATTCACCAGGTGAACTCACCGCAGGCAGCTGGTTTCCTTGTGTGACCCCCCTCAGCTTTGTCTTACCCTATCAAAGGAAACGAAACTGGCCCGCAAAACATTGGAACGTCCCAGAATGACTTGGGGGGTGGGGTCCTTCCTCCTAACCCTTCAGCAGAAACAGGAGGCCACCCCTGGAGGGGTGGAGTACTTCCTGTGCCTGAGCCCTCCTGTGGGACCCCCCCAGTGGGCGTGGACAAGGGGATTTGTGTTTTAATACCAAGGATTGAATGCAGAGGTGCTTAACCACTGAGCCATGTCCCCAGACCTTTTTTTATTTTTTTTTAAAAGAAAGAGGGGACAGTGAGAGAGAAGCAATTTTTATTTAGTTTTTCATGTTGCTTCAAAACTGTGTGTGTGTTGCTGGGGTTTGAACTCGCATACTCGCTCATTCCAGGAAAGCGCTGTGGCCGCTGAGCCCCTCTAGTGTGTTTTTATTTCTTATACTGAGACAGGGCCTCACTTAGTTGCTAAGGCTGGTCTCAAACTTGGAATCCTCCTGTCTCAGCCTCCCAAGCTGCTGGGGTTACAGGGGTGCACCACCGTCCTCAGCCAGGGATTTGTTAGAGGCTTCCAAGGTGCAGTCAGGTGTCCTGGGGTGGTAGGAGGTGGAGGTGAGACAGCAGCACCTGGAATGCTACCTTCTGGGCCCAGCCAAGCACTGGAAGGGTACTTGTCTCCGCAGCCAGGGAGCTCCTGGCCATGCCTCTAGCCTTCTCACTTCTGCTGTCCTTGGTCACTTCCTCCTGGGCTGCTGTGGTTCCCTACAAGATCCTCACTGTCCCTCCCTGTGTTCTGGGCCAACGAACGCCCTGCTGGACCTCCCCTCACAGTCTGGAGTAGCACTGGGACCCTCATAGCATCCTTTGCTCAGCTTGCAACATCACAGTCAGGGAGCTGCTAGGGCGGACTGGCAGAGCAGCACTCTGCTCTCCTAAGCCGTCCCGCTATCCCTGCACACACGCCGACGCACTTGCATGCTGTGATGTGCATGCTCCCCTTTAGACCAGGACCTTACCTGTGCCCAATCACTGGAGTGACGTGAGGCCTCCTGACAGTTGGGCCATGTGAGACTGGGGTGAGTGAGCCAGGATGCCACCAGAGGACTCAGTCCCTCAGTCTTAGCTCACTTCAGCGGGGACAGAAATGCTGACGATTGGAAGGACCCCCTGTCCGTCCCTCCTCTTGCCTCATCCCGCCCACTGCCCAGAAGAGCTCTGATGAGCCTGCAGCGATAAGTCTTTCTTGACCGCATGTGGCAGGTCCCGTGTGCACTCAGCCCTGGGGCCTCTTCTGCAGTGGGGGCCAGGCCAACCAAGGTTCTTTCTGGAGAGTCAGGGATCCTCTGGTGTGAAGAGTCACAGGGCATCGAGTCGCCACCACCAGGGGTGGGCATCATAGCCCTGTCTCAGGGTCATCAGTGTGTCCCTTCAGCCACAGTTGGCCCTGGTGCAGTGCTACCCTGCATGCACACCTGGTGGCCGACAGTTCTCTGAGCAGATGTCACTAGAAATGCCACCAGTTCTGTGCTTGTTGGTGTCTGTCCTCAGGCAGGGTGTGGGGAGTGCTCTACCATCCAGGCACAGGTGCCCTGGCCTGCCCAGGCGGTGGGGGCTGCCTCCTGTCCTTGTCCTCCAAGCCCATGTCCTTGTCCTCCATGTATTTATGGGGCACCGCTGGTAGGTGGCTTGTCCTGTGTCCCCAGCTCCTTCCTTGCTGGGCTGGCTGGGACTCAGGAGAGGGTACAGCAGCCTGCCTCTGCACTCCACTTTCACAGTGCCCTGAGCACCTGGTGCCTAGGAGGGACCGGGCAGGGAGCACACCTGGCAGTGCTCACACGGCACCCCAGGAGCCATGCCCCCTGGGGCCCTCAGGTTTCCAGAGACCAGCAGCCATGTTCCGTGGGACATGAACCTGTGCCACTGCACGGTGCTGTGCTGGCCCTTGGCAGTGGTGCCTTCTGAGCTGGTTCCTAGACCCTGGGGGCCTGCAGGGGGCAGCACTGGTCGAGCCACACACACACACACACACACACACCTCTGCCCACTGCAGGTCTGCCTCCAAGGGCAGCAGGGTCTGCTCCTGGGTGTACCCCTGCTGTCCCCAATGCCACCTGGGCTGCCAGGTCTCCCCCAGCCATCTTGCTGTCACTGCTGTGTTGGGGATTCCTGCTGGCCATGGCTGCAATAGATGTGACTGGGAGGCATGCATGGCTGGAGACACCTCCTGTGGGGTTCACGTGGTCTCCCTCTTTCATCCTCCAGCTGGTCAGCGAGAAGGTTGGAGGGGCTGAGGGGACCAAGCTGGACGATGACTTCAAAGAGATGGAGAAGGTAGGAAGAGCCCAGGCTCCACAGTGGTCAGCACTGCTGCGTGAGGGGCTCCGGAGGGCTGCGCCTCTTCCCCTGGAGCCCAAGATGGGCCCATGCTGACAGGCCCATCAGGGGGACTTGGGCAACGGCCATGGCAGGATGCAGCTGAGCTAGGGGTGGCGGGCTTGGGTGGGCCCCGCAGCAGCAGGTGACTGCTGTGTGGGTTAAGGCCAAGGGAGGAGGGGGCGCAGGATGCACCATTGGCCTTGGGTTCGATGGCCATGGAGCCCACAAACTGCCTCTCTTCACAGAAGGTGGATGTTACCAGCAAGGCAGTGGCAGAAGTGCTGGTCAGAACCATCGAGTACCTGCAACCCAACCCAGGTAGGGCCAGTCTGCTGCCAGGCTTCTGCCCAGGCCTCCTGTCACCAAGAATCTTAAATTAACAGAGCATGAACAGGAACTAACAAAACTGCTGTGCTAGGGTGGGTGGGCTGTAGGCATGGCTGGATCCAGGCTCCAGGGGCTGTCTAGGGTCATGTACTTCTTTTCCACTTAAGCTGACAGCTCAGCTTCCTCTGTGCTGGCCTCACTGTAGAGCCAGCTTGGTCCTCATAGCAATCCCAGCCCACAGGCCCTGCAGACACACTGGAGCAGTGTACAGGGGGATTCCCATCTCCTTGATCTGGCCAGGGCTCCACCCTTGAGCATGGGCTGGGTCTCCTGGGCCAAGGGGCAGGCAGAGCCTTTGCCCTGGAGCTGCAGTGGGAGGCATGGTGCACGGGTGAGCGGCAACACAGAGAGGTCCACTGCTGGGGAGTCTGACACATGCTGTGCCCGTAGGAGGCTGTTCTGACCTCCGCCCCCTCTGCCATCTTGCCCACATACCGGACCAGAGGGTTCTGGTCACAGGGAGGCCCTGGGAGGAGGGGCGCTCGCTTGGGGCTGGTTCCTTCTCCTGTGCACTGGCAGTTCTGCCTTCAGGGCTGTGGGGCGCCCACAGGGGAGACGTGTCCTCTTGGCACACTCTGGTAAGCAGGTCTGGGCGAGTCGCGCTTTAGGAAGGCACAGACATGAGGGGGAAGCTCCATAGTGCCCATGGCTGGTCCCGTTGCAGCTTCACGGGCCAAGCTGACCATGCTCAACACGGTGTCCAAGATCCGGGGCCAGGTGAAGAACCCCGGCTACCCGCAGTCGGAGGGGCTTCTGGGCGAGTGTATGATCCGCCACGGGAAGGAGCTGGGCGGCGAGTCCAACTTCGGTGAGCCACATGCTGTCACCCGCAGGGCCTGGATGGGTCCTTGAGGATCTGGGAGGGGCCATCTGTGTCCAGTCCCTGGATGGAAGGAAAAGATCACTCACACCTGACCACAGGAGGGACACTGGGCAGGTCCCTTGCTTATTCTGAATTCCAACAGCCAGAGTTTAGGAATTAGGGAAGACCTGGGACAGCTTCCCCATGCCCCTCTTCTCTACAGGGGACGCCCTACTGGACGCAGGAGAGTCCATGAAGCGGCTGGCCGAGGTGAAGGACTCCCTGGACATAGAGGTCAAGCAGAACTTCATTGACCCGCTGCAGAACCTGTGTGACAAGGACCTGAAGGAAATCCAGGTGCTGCCTGCGGCGCCCCCGCCCTCAGCCCAGCCCAGGGGTCATCCGTCCTCAATGGCCATTCATCCTTCCCCTGCCTCCTGCAGCACCACCTGAAGAAGCTGGAAGGCCGTCGCCTGGACTTTGACTACAAGAAGAAGCGGCAGGGCAAGATCCCCGACGAGGAGCTACGCCAGGCCATGGAGAAGTTCGAGGAGTCCAAGGAGGTGGCAGAGACCAGCATGCACAACCTCTTAGAGACCGATGTGCGTGGCCCTGCCCTGTGCCCCGCTGTGAGGGCGGGGCTGCCATGGGTGTGGGGCAGAGTGGCATCGCCGGAGCCGGGGCAGCCTGCCCACTGCCACAGGGGTGGGAGCATGCCCCATGCCTCGGAAGTGTGGGGGCCAGCGGGGAGGCACCCTCCACAGTGGAGCCCCTCCTGCCCTGTGGTCCTGCAGATCGAGCAGGTGAGCCAGCTCTCGGCCCTGGTGGATGCGCAGCTGGACTACCATCGGCAGGCGGCGCAGATCCTGGACGAGCTGGCCGGCAAGCTCAAGCGCAGGTGAGCCACCACCTTCTTTGTGGTCCCTCTTGCTCCGCCCACATGGACCCCACCTGCAGAGCTGCCGAAGCACCCTGCTGGTAGTGTTGGACAGCAAGCCCCCTGTGAGGCAGCTCTGAGTCTCTTTCCAGCTGCCCAGGCTGCCTGTGTTGGGGACAGGAGCCACAGGAGGAACCAGGACGTTATTAGGGTCCTCCTGGTCCCACAAGAAGACAGCAGGAGTGACCTGAGGGCCAGGAGATCAGAGGAGCAGCGCTGAGCTGGTTCCAGCTGAGCTCCTAACCCTCCCCACCTGCCCCCCCGCCCAGGATCAGCTTGAGACTCTAGGCAGTTAGGCACTTAATCACTGAGCCCATTTTATTTTGTATTTTGAGACAGGCCTTGCTAAATTGCTGAGGCTGGCTTTGAACTTGAGATCCTCCTGCCTCAGCCTCCCAAGCCACTAGGATCATGGGTGTGCGCCATGGTGCCCAGCTGTAGTCAGCTAGAGTTGAGCTGCACTTGGGGAGCTGGGGGTGTTGAGAGCTGTCAGAGAGGCCTCGCGCACCCATAGGCTGGAGGGTCTACAGGTGGTCTACAACCTCAGACAGTGCCAGAGCTGGGGGACCACTGGGACCTCCAAGTCCCGCCAGGCTCCCCCTGTAACATCTCCCTGTAACCGGCCCTTCCTAGGACAGTGCCTTTGACCTGGGAATGCTTAATCTGCTCATGGCTGACAATTTCCCTCGCAGGGTACGGGAAGCCTCCTCACGCCCCAAGCGGGAGTACAAGCCCAAGCCCCGGGAGCCCTTTGACCTTGGAGAGCCTGAGCAGTCCAACGGGGGCTTCCCCTGCACCACAGCCCCCAAGGCCACAGGTAGTGGGGAATGGGGATATCCTCAGGGCCTCTGAGCATCAGGCTCCATCTGGCCCTCTCCAGAAGGGGCCCCTAGGGAGCAGGAATTGGGCCCCACCCACCATGGTCAGCTCTGCTCTGTTCACCAGCAGCGTCGTCGTCTTTCCGGTCTTCTGACAAGCCTACCCGGACCGCCAGCAGGAGTATGCGTGAGTGTCCCCAAGGGCCCAGGCTCACTCCCTGCTCATGGCTGCCCTCAGCTGCCACCACTGCCTTCTGGTCTGTCTGGAAGGGTCTTTCTCCTACTCTTTGGGCTGGGCATGCCCCACGACCAGTGAGCCTGCAGCTCCTGGGCCTCAGCCTCGTGACACACACAAGGGCCTCAAGTGCCATGAGGGCCACAGGCCCAAGCCTGGCTCAGGGTCTCGCCTACGCAGTGGCCACAGGCTCGCTGGCATTGAGGGTGTCTCCAGTGCCTCCCAACAACACTGTGGCTGATCAGTGCCAGGCCTGGGCAGCCAGGGGAGGCCAGGGCTTGGTGAGGGCTGGCAAGGCCACGGTGGCCCTCACACCTCTCCTGCCCCCAGCACCCCTGGACCAGCCCAGCTGCAAGGCGCTGTATGACTTCGAGCCCGAGAACGACGGGGAGCTGGGCTTCCGCGAGGGCGACCTCATCACGCTCACCAACCAGATCGACGAGAACTGGTACGAGGGCATGCTGCACGGCCAGTCGGGCTTCTTCCCCCTCAGCTACGTGGAGGTGCTCGTGCCCCTGCCGCAGTGACGTGCCAGGGCCCACCCGCCCCTCCGTCCTGGCCAGCCGGCTGGGTCGCCCACATTCCACTTGGCAGCCTGCCGGGGTGCCGGGCTGCAGGCCAACAGTGGGGAGCTTGTCTGGGCAGGTGAGGGCCATCAGCACAGCGGTGACAGTGGGGTTCCCTTCCCACTCAGGCCTCCGCCCCAGCCCACGGGCCTGAGGTGGGTCTAACACTAAGGTGCTCTTAGAAACACTAACGTTCCTCTTGCCCTCGAGGGCAACACCTGCAGGGTGGACCCCTCTTGTCCCCACTCCTTCCCATGCCAGGCCATCCCTGTCATGACTACAGGGCCAGCTCAGCTCCCTGCCACCTGTCCTGCTGCCTTAACAGGGCAGGGTGGGTCTGAGACTCCCCACACCCCTGGATTTTAGTTCCCTCCCAGCCCGTTGCTGGCGATGGGCCAAGGACCCCACTCCAGGGCTCCCCAGACGCCTGAGGCCCCAGAGGTGCTGCCCCTGAGCCTTGCACATGCTACTTCTGGAGAGCTGGAGGCCCCTACACCAGAGGGTCCCTTGCCACCTAGAGCCTGCTGTCAGCCCTGCCTGTGGCCAGGGACAGGCAGGCCAGGGTCTTCAGAGGCTGCCACCTCAAGGACAAGCCCTGTCCCAGCAGCCCTTGGGCCACTGCTGTCTCTCTGGAGCTTCGGTCACTCTGGCTGGGCCAAGCACTTCTGGCTGTGTACGTAGAGGGCTGCTGCTCTCTGGCACAAGCTGCCCCCACAACACCTTACACAGGACCACCAGCCCCAGCCTGCCCTGCCAAAGGGCAAGCTCTAGCTCTGGAGAGGGAAGCCTACCCACCACCCTGAGCCACACCACTGCTGCCCTATCGATGGTGACCTGGTGTCTCCTCTGGACCAAGCCAGGCAGCTGGCATGTCCCCGAGATCCCTACCAGAGCAGCAGAACCCAGCCCCGGCTTCCACTCCCCCTCGCCTAAATCCAAAAATTGACTTTGTGGAGGGACCTCTGGCCTTGACCACATTCACATTCCCTCCCCTGGGACTCTCCCAGGACACCAGGCTCCGCCCTTCCCTCTGGCCCCTTTGTGGCCTTCAGATAGGGGTACACGCTCTGTGGCCTGGCTTACCATCCAGGGTGAAGTGAAATGTACTCCTGATTTTTTTAAAAAAGAAGTATTAAATGTCTCTTTCTACAGCCTTCTGTCTCATCTTGGTGCAGGGGTGGCCCCGCCAGCTAGGGCCACCCTCTGGAGAAGGCCACACAGGCCAGTCACCGTGTGGGTAGCTCTGCACCCCAAGGTGCCCTGCCGCCCCAGGAGGAAGCAGCACTCTGAGCTGCTTGCGGGGCCCACCCGCGCTCGCCACCCAAGCGAGGCACACTTGAGGCTGCTGGCTGCTCTCAGCTCTTTATTATCCAGGCCCGCGTAGGTCGCACAGGGACGGGATGGCAACAGATGCAGTCCTTGGGCCAGTTCCCCGGAGCCACCTCTCTGCCCAAGGGGACAGCGTCCTCAGCTCCCCTGCTTGAGGAGCGCGTAGACCTGCTCCAGCACGTGGCACAGACCTTGGTCTTTGGGTGTCCTGCTGGCCAAGGAGATCTGAAACAAGCAGTGCTGGTGGCTCAGGACCACCCCCAAGTGAAATGGCTCTCCAGAGCCAGACCCTCAACCAAGCACCAAGCAGTGTTCCCAAGTCCCAGCCACTGCAGGAGGGCATCCATCTGCACAGTCCCAACGCCCCAGCCCCCCTCACACATAAGCAGGGAGCCGACCAGGAGCCCCTGCTTTACAGGTGTGAGTGAGGCAGTAAGGGAGGAAGTGCTGTCTGCCAGGTGGGGCGGACTGTCGAGGTAGGGACCCCACAAGCTGCAGAAGCCAGCATGCACACCAGCCACCTCTGGCTTGTTCCGCCTTGCCAGGGCTCAAGGCTCCAAATAAAACCTGTTCACCAGGGCTGGGGCGTACAGCACTTGCCCGGAGTGCACGGGGACCCAGGTTCAAACCCCAGCACCACGTATACAAAGTGAGTGGCAGATGAAAACAAACCTGTTCACCCTCTGCAGGTGGCCCTGCTGAGAAACAGGGTCTAACGGTCCAAGGGGCTTTAATTGGTGCTGGGGATGAAGCTGAGGCCAAGCACAGCTCCACTGCTGAGCTGCTCGTCCAGGCTTTCTTCTTCACTGGGTTCACTTTCTTGGGGTGCCTGGCTGTTCCCCAGAGGACCTGCATGGGACCTGGGGCCCCTGGGGACGTGGTCTCACCTTGAGCTTGTCCAAGTAGCTGTGCTCCTGGCTCCATGGCTCCTGGAACCGCACCAGGTCCGGGGCGCCCTTATAGAACTCCACCAGCAGCATCTGCGGGAGGGGCAGGCCTGCCTGGCTCGCTCCCCACGGCCTGCGGGCCTCTAGACTCGCACTCACTCAGGGTCAGCAGCGCTAGCCTCAGCCAAGGAAGGACACCCGGAGGGCCCAGCTGCAGCGAGCCAGTTTGGCTTCTTTAACACACTCAACATGTGGCTGTTAAGAGCCTGGGGGGCTGGAGCAGTGGCTCGCTGGTTATGGCGCTCGCCCGGCATGCAGAGGACGCAGGTATGAACCCCAGCACAAGGTACACAACCAAGTGTTGGAGCAACAAAAGCCACATGAAAAACTAAATAGATTCTTTTTCTCTCACTGTCCCTCTTTTAAAGAAAAAAGCCTGTGGCCCTGGGCTGCGGCATCAGTCATGAGCGAGTGCCTGGCGTGGGCTATGCCCTGGGCTCCATCCCCAGCACCGCCCTGTGCATCTTGTCCACTTGGAGAACTAGTGGGAGCAGAGGTCCAAGGCAGGAGCGTGCCTGGCACTTCCTGGGGCATGGAGAGGCACATGGCCCAGTCTTTTCCTGGGAGCAGCAGCCCTAGCAGCACCTCACCCCTGCCCACAGTGCGCTCACCATCTCGTGAAGGATGTCGTTGGTCAGGAAGCCGTCCTGGACGTAGGCCATCTCCACCTCCATGGGGATGCCGTAGTCACTGGGCCTTTGCTGAGAGTCATGCGAGAAAGAAAGGCCTCACCAGCCCCCACCCATGACAGTGGGGACAGCAGAGGGCCTGGGGCTGGGATCTGTGGCCCAAACCACACAGGACCTCAGCAGAGTCAGATAGTGGGGCCAGGGAGGCAGGATAGCACCTTGCCAGCAGATGCCAAGAGAGCAGTGGGACCAGAATTCCCTCCAGGGCTGACCTCTCACCCGTCGCCTGGGCAATGAAGCCAGGCAGGGCTCGGGAAGGAAGGCAGCTGGGTAGGAGGCGCCGAACGCTGCCCCGAGGCCCCTGTGAGGCCCTCAGTGAAGCAAGAGTCCACGCAGCCACATGCCCTACCTCGGGAGGAGGCATCACCCAGAAGGGCGAGATCCTGGACTCGGGTCCCGGGTTGCCAGAGTAGTACGGGGCTGGGGGGAGAGTGAGAGGGGTCTGGGCCGGGGGCTCAGCGGGCCCACCAGGGCGCCGCTCCCTGCCCAGGACTCACAGCAGAGCAGGGCCAGGCAGGGCTGGAAGCCATTGCTGGAGCCCTGCAGCCGCAGCTGGTACTCCATCTGCGCATCGATGTCCTGCAGTGAGGGCAGCGCTGGGCTGTGAGGGTGGCTGTGGTACCAGCCGACCAGGGACAGGCCTCGCAGGAACAGGCTCTGACAGATCTGGGGCAGAGGCAGCGGCGGGGGTGGGGGCAGTCAGGAGGCATCTACAAAATGCACCCTGTTGTAAGGCGAGGGGACAGGGTGGTTCTGTTCAGCGCCATGTCTCCATGCAGCAATGGAGTGGTCCTTTGGTACCTGTGGGGTCTGGCTCCAGGACCCCATGGTTACCAGGATCTAGCAGATCCAGATGCCCAAGTCCCTCACGTATCATGGTGCACTAAACAGTGCAAATCACAGAACCTGCCCCCCTGCACTTGAACCATCTCCAGGTGACATACACCTAATGTCACACGCAATGTGCATGCTGCGGCGACTGGTAAGTCTGTGAGCCATGTCAGTCTCCAGCTGTGGCTGCCCTCAGCAGGGGCTGTGCCCTCCCCTGAGCAGGACCTTCCAGTTCTCTCGAACCAGTGGGGGCAAAGGGATGGACAGGGGAATGGCTGTACCACATCAGCACTGTCCCCCAGAGGGCTCAGCACCAGGACCCACTGAGCTCCACAAAGGCCAGCAAGCGGCGGAGCACACCCTGGACCAGGAGGATTCCAGGTGAATCCCAAGTTCAAGGCCAGCCTGGGCAAAAGTACATACAAAGGGCTAGGGCGTAGCTCAGTGGGAGAGCGCATGCCCAGCCTGCGGGAGCCACAAATCCAGCCCCAGCACCACAGAAAAGAAGGAACAGCAGCAGTGCCCATCCTAAGTGCCAGGCCTGGTGCTGACTGCAGAAGGACACCTCACCAAGTGGCTGAGGGGACAGGGCTGGCAAGGTCTGCAGAGTGTAAGAGCCGGGGCTGGGGTCCCAGACACCGTTACCACTCCCACTCCCACATCTGCTGAGCGCTGACGCTGCCAGCTGCCAGGACAGTGGTGTCCCTCCCAGGCAGCCCCTCACCTCCTCTTCAGTGGCAGCTGCTGTATCAGCATCCCCAAGCCGGCTCCGACAGGGGAAGGCTCTCAGCACCGTGAGCACTGCAGGGAGACAGTGAGGAAGCGGATGTGGGTCCCACCCCCAAACAACCCCTGGCCCACCGGGCCCAGGTACGCACTCTGGCTGTTGATGTCCCAGCGGCCCCCCAGGTAACCCACGACCTCACTCCTAGTCAAGTGGCTGTGGAAGTCCTGGGGATGGAAGCAGAGGGGGACACTCAGGCTGTGGCTCCTGCCCCACTGCAGGGGCCGCCTCCCCATCTCCACACATTTATTAAGCACCTACTATTTACCAGGAGCAAACAAAGCTCCCTGCTACCACCATTGCCATTCCAAAGACTCCCTCCCTCCCTCTCTCCTCCCTTCCTCCTCCCTGGGTGTCCCAGCTCCCTTCCCAGGCCAGGGGGCCCCATGCCTGGACACAGGGACAAAGTGGGAGTCTGGTCGCATACCAACAGAAAGAGCACGTTGCTGGAAATGGCCACATTGAAGGGCTGGAACTTGTTGATGGCAGCGAAGGATGTTACTTCCACCAATGTGTGGGGGTTCCTGGAGGGCCCAAGAGTCCCGCAACCTCAGGCACCCCCAGGCTCTTTCCTCCTCCCCCAAACCAGCTCACACCCCAGCCCGGCCCAGCCCGTGCTCCCCCACGCCAGCCTTGGGGTACATCTGACCTGGCAGAGTCCCGACTGCCCAGCGTGCAGTAGCGCACAGGCACGCGGGGCTTGTCCACCCGCTTCCCGGGGGGTGTAGCCTCTACAGAGGGGAAGAGAGAGGTGGCAGTGTCAGGCACTCCCTGGCAGGCCTGGATGTCCCAGCAGGGCAGCCCAAGAAACAAAACTAAGTAACTTCAGAGGCAGCCTTAAAAATCAGGCAGGGACAGCCGGAAAGTGAGGCGTCAAGTGAACAAATCAGATAAACTTTTTAAAAAGCATAAGCTCAGGAAAGCAGGTAGGAGGCCAGAGAAGTCGGAGCAGATGAGGAAAGAGGGCAGAGGTAGCCAGGAACCCAGCATCATGGAGGAAGAAAACCAGGCAGCCACGAAGCTGGACAGCCCAAAGCCCAACCCGTCCCAGCCTCCTCCCGCCCCCAGGGCCCCCACCTGCCTTCCCTCACCCTCACCTGGGTGCGGGTGCGTAGGCTCCGAAGGGCCTTTCCCTGGGGGTCTCCGATTCTTGTCCTCCGCAGAGGCCCCACCCAGGACATCCTCCTCCTCTTCTTCCATCAGCAGTTCCTCCTCCTCCCCTTCGCTGGCCGGGCTCTGGTGGGGGCGAGCAGTGGCGGGACCCTCAGCAGGGGTCCCCACCCTGCGTGCCCAGACTCTTAGCATGCTGGAGCCCCAGGTGCCATTGCCCCAGAGGACCGCTAGAGGGCGAGAGCGAGCAGAGGCCGTCTAACGGCGCATGCGCCCATGGCGCCTGTCCCCCCCCCCCCCAGGTTCAAATTGCTCTACCTCTTACAGGTGGAGAACCCTAAACTCTCTGAGTTCCGTTCTCATCTGTCAAACGACACAGTGACCTCCAGCCCCAAGGGGATGGCGTCGGGGTTAGGGAAGATCGGGCGTCAAAGCGTCTAGTTCCTTGGATACTCGAACTTCCCTGATTCCTGAAACCAGCCCCTGCCAAAGTGAGCTCTTTGGATCCAAATCCAAAGATCACATCTAGGTCCCTGTCCTCCTCACCTTCTCAGCAATGTCTGTTGCAAGAACCCGTCCTCCTGGGAACATGTCCTCACCTGGTCCCCAGAGCTGGGCAGGCTCCCCTCCCACCTCTACAGGTCTCTCCCTGTGGTGGGCTCACACAGCATCCGTGGGCTCTTCCTCCACCCACGGAGTGGCCCTGTCCACTCTCAGACTTGGGTTCCAGCTGCTCATGGACGGCTCCACAGGGGCAGCTCACAGGCTCTCAACAGGCAACACTGGCCAGACTCTGCCAAACCAGGCCCCAAACACTTTTTCCGCGTCTCCCATCTCACCTGACTGCAGCTTCACCCCCCAGACCGCTCTCATTCCGCCAGATGCACTTTCAAAAATCTCTAGGAGTTGCCTACACCTCCCCCATCAAAGACGGCCTGATCCGGGACCCTGTGGCTCCCACCTCCCTTGGGGAAAAGATCAAGTCCCTTTGGCAACCTCACAAGGCCCTTCAGGACTTGCCCTGTACCCTCGCTGCTCCCTCTCTCTCAGTCTCTCTCTCTGCTCCAGCCACACAGGCTCCTTGCTATGCTCCCAACATACCGGACTGTGCTGCCCCACCCAGGCCCTCTGCACAGGCTGTTTCCCACATAGCCTCATGGCTCCCTCGTCCAGCAGTGAGTGGAAGAGGGCTTACTTAGGGGCTGAAGGACATACCTCATCCGCAGCAGCCACAGGCATGTGCAGTTGGTGTCGCCGGAGCCAGGCAGCCTTGTACTGGTCCAGTTTTTGGCCCTTGTACTTGACAGAGGCCCAGCCACAGCCAGACTTCTTGGCAGGGTTTACCAGTTTCTTGCAGTGGGTGGCCCAGGCACTGGGAGAATTGAAGACCTGCCCAGTTTCTTGCCACACAATCCTCCCATCAGACTGCAGGTCCCCAATGAACTTCTTCCCCTGAAGAGAGAGCACCAGCTGCACCCAGGGCCCGCATCCTGCTCTAGTACAGTGACCCTTCCAGGCCCAGGATCCCCTCCCAGGCCAGCCCCCTCCTCGCTGCACCGTCAGCTCCCTGAGGGTGGAGACAGGGTCCCAGCACACTGCCTGGCATACAGCAGGTGCTCAATGCAAAACTCAAGCAATAAGTTAGTAATAACTGTTAGTGCACGCTGGATAAAGCCTGCTGGAGAGCAGAAATGTGAGGAGCGCTTTATTCGCTGAATCCTCACCAAGGGCCAGGGAGAAGAGAAACGCCCCTCTACGCAGAGGAGGAAATAAACACCACCCAGAGAGGCTGAGGGGTCAGGCAGCCAGGAGTGCCCATCTGAGCCCCAGTTTCTCCACTCCAGAGTTGGGGTTTGGATGAACCATGACCTCCAGCTCAGAGGGAGCTCCATCCAGGGTCAGGATGCTCCGTGCCTTGGTTTCCCCTCCCCACATCGCGGTCTAGTCCTGCAGCGAGGGCGCCCTGAGCCTCGGTTTTCCTCTTGTCCCAGCCGCGACAGGGACAAGGGGGACGCTCACCAGGTAGTAGATGGACAGCACCCCGGCGCCGGGCTCTAGCAGGGCGTCTTTGAGCAGCACCCGCAGCGTGACGGCGCGCCTAGTGAGCGCGCCCCCCAGCGCACCGCAGAGCCCTGGCCCGGCCCCGCCGACGCCGCCACGCCCGCCGCCCGTCCCCGCCGGCCTCTCGGGGTCCTCAGCCTCCGCCTCCTCCTCGTCCTCATCCGGCGCCTCTTCGCCCGCGCCACCCACAGGGGACAGAGGCTCCGGAGCTGCGGGGCAGGGACAGGCTGAGCGGGCCGCACGCGCTCGGTGGGTGCAAGCGCCCGCGCGCAGAGCCTCGCCGGCCGCCCGGACCCGCCTTACCTGCCATGTCCGCCGCCGCCAGCCGCAGCGCCCCGCCCCGCCTTCGCGTCCGCCGCTCCGCCCCGCCCCGCCCCGCCCTCATTCACGCGGCCCCGCCCCTCCTTCGCGTCCCCCTCACAGCCCCGCCCCGCCTCAGTCACTCGGCCCCGCCCCTCCTTTCGCATCCCCGGCCCCGCCCCTCCTGGCGTCACCCGGCTCCGCCCCGCTAGCGCCCGCGGCCCCGTCCCTCTTACGCGTCATCCGGCTCCACCCTGCCCGGCTTGCGTCACGCTGCCAGGTCACGCCCCTATTGCGTCATGCAGCTCTCCCCCGCCCACATCACCTGGCTCCTTCCGGCCTCTGGGTGAGCCTTTGAGACCCTTCGGGAAACAAATCGGTGGGGGCTTGGAGGAGGAAACCGAAGCACAGAACCTCAGCTTTCAGTGGGTAGTGATTCCGCCCAAGGCCACCTCTTATTAGATTGCAGCATGGGGGTTGAGGAGTGGCTTAGCGTGCAGGAATAAGCGGGGAAACTGAGGCAGGAGGGTGGGAACAGGCCTGGGACCTCCACTTTTGGAGACAAGTGGCCTCACCCGAGGCCACACGCAGAGTTGCAGCCTGGGGTGCAGGAGTCCCACGACCTAATGCCACAGAGGGGAACTGTTGAGCTGGCAGTGTGGAAAGGAGGTGGAGTCAAATGAGCACGGATATTCAGACACAGCTTTAATTCGGCTTCTGCTCCAGTAAGACTCAACTCTGATAGTGTCAGGCCACCCAAACTGCGAAGATGCGTGCACAGCAGGGATGCAATCTTTACTCCCACCCTCCACCCCAATGCTTGGGCTTGAGCCCAGGGGCACACTAGCAACACCCTAGCCGTTTTACCTTATTCTTTTTTTTTTCTCCCTTACATATCAGAGATTGAACCCAGGGGTGTTTATCCACTGAGCTACCCCACCCCCAGCCCGTCTTGTATTTTATTTTGAGACAGGGCCTCGTTTAAGTTGCTGAGGCTGGCTTGCCATCCTCCTGCCTCAGCCTCTGGAGCCGCTGTTTTGTTTAATGAAGCAGTCTGGCTATTTTGTGGAGGCTGACCCTGAACTTGCCATCCTCCTGCCTCAGCCTCCTGAATTGCTGAGATGACGCGCAGGCGCCACACAGTACCGTAGAGCTGGGGTTCCGGTGGCACCTGTGCTCTTTCTTCACACCTCTGCACGCAAGCACCTCGCTTGCTAATAAACTAAATGTAACAGGTTACCATCGTGGCTCTAGGCATTTGCTGGCCCCTGGGCACCTGGCATCTGCAGGGCAGACGATGGTCCTGTCTCGGTGGTTCAGTGGCCTTGTCTTTCTGCCTCTGGCTTCTTGGTGTTTCAACAGGGAGAGTGAAGTCAGGTGGCTTCTTTGTCTACTGAATTGGAAGAATAAGAGCCACAGGTAGGAAGGGTAAAAGGATTTATTAAAGTGATCACTAGAAAGCCAAACTCCACAGGGGGCCTCTGCCCAGGGGTTTGTGTGATGGGGCAAGGGCAAGGGACAGTGTGTGAGAGAGAGAATCAATTTTATTTAGATTTTCACGTGGCTTTCGTTGCTCCAACACTTCGTTGTGTACGTGGTGCTGGGGTTTGAACTCAGGTCCCTGCACATGCGAAACAAGCGTAGCAACCGCTGAGCCACCACTCCAGCCTTGAGACCCTGTCTTAAAATAAAATATAAAAAGGGTTGGGGAGCTGGAGCGGTGGCTCAGGGGTTGGAGGGCTCGCCCGGCATGCGCAAGGACCCAGGTTCAAACCACATACACAACTATGTGTCAGAGAAATAAAGGCCAGATGAAAAAGAAATACAATTGATTAATTCTCTCTCTTCCTCTGTGGGAATGTGGCTCAACAGTTAAGCAACCCTGGTTTTGATCCCTGGTACCAAAAAACAAAAAAGGGCTGGGGGAGCTGGGAGTATACAGTGCCCCTGGGTTCAATCCCCAGGCCAAAAAAAACCCCAAAAACCAAAAACAAGGTCAGGTTGGTTTTTGTTTAGTTTCTGGTACCAGGGATTCAACCCAGAGGTGCTTAACCCGAGTCACATGTCCTGCCCTTTTTATTTATTTTTTATTTTGACACAGGTTCTCTCCAAGTTGCTGAGGCTGGCTTTGAACTTGGGATCCTCCTGAGTCGCTAGGGTTATAGGCATGGCCACCGCGCCTGGCACTCAGCAAGGTTGATTCAGTTTTATTCACAGTGAACGTTTCAGGGATGCACTAGAATCCAGGCACTTTCTCAAAGATGTTTTCCTGGGCAAGCACTTCAATTTTGAGGGAGGGGGGTCCTCTACCTGCTGGGGACCTCAGTTGTCTCCTGCTGTCCAGGTGGGAGTCACCACCACCAGAAGCAGGAGCTTCCGGCAGGCAGAAGAGCCCAGATTGGCAGGCTGGCTCCTAGAGCATGGAAGGGGACTGGGTTTTACTCCCCAGGAAGTGTGGCAGGGGAGGTCAGTTTGGGGAGACACAGTTTCTACTGGTGCCACACACGCTGTAAACATCCTTGCCTTGGGATGAAGATCAATCCCTGCAGCTTCCCAGGGTGGGAATCAGGCAAGTTAAGGGCCCTGCAGCCCTCAGCCCTGGTCCCCACTGGGTTTCTCAGCTGGTCTAGCTGATGTTCTGACAAACACATCCTGGCTTTAATGATGCACCTGCCTGGTGAGGTCTGTGAGATCATCTGAGAGAATGAGGGGATAGGGAAAATGCCCTGCTTTGATGCCTAACAGACTAAGGCCTGGGGAGGGCATCTGCCCATTGTCCCTGGCAGGTAGCTACCGCAAAAAACCAGTAAGGGTCCTGAAAGCCACAGGGAGCCGGATCTGAAGTAAGGGGGCTGGGTATGTTAAATCTCTCCCAGCCTTAATTAAGAAAAACCACCATTTCGGACCCCAGGACTTCTTTGTCTCCTGTAACCATGTCACCAAACCATGTGACAGTCCCCATCACTCAGACAGCCAAAGCCTCAAGGAGATCAGGGCTGTTCAAAAGATAACCTCCAACCCAGGAGGTGGGGAATGCCACACCAGCCTCTGGGGTGTTCCATGCAATGCCTAGACTGTCACACATCAGAAGGTGGACTTGGGCAGGGCTCTGCAAAGTTCCCTGGACTCCCAAAAAAACAAACCCGAGGGCAGGAGAGGCGCACCAGCCCTCTGCTCTGCCAGAACCCACTCTCCGTTGAGCATTCCCTGCCCCCTTCCCCATCCTTGGGGTTAGAAATAAAATCCTCAGAAATACCGAGGTGCCTGAGAAAGTAAACACAGGCTTGGAAGTGGGTGGGCCACCCTCCAGCTACCCTTCACTCCTGGGGGAGCTCAGGGCTCCGATCTACGGGATTGGCTAATTTCAGAATTGTGGAGGGCAAAGAGAAGGGCTCCAGGGAATCAGACACCTGTTAGGGAACTTTAGAAATGGCTTCTTTCCAGCCACACGGTTCCCTGGCCTGAAATGGCTTCAAACTTACC
This sequence comes from Aplodontia rufa, assembly GCA_004027875.1. Lineage (NCBI taxonomy): Eukaryota > Metazoa > Chordata > Mammalia > Rodentia > Aplodontiidae > Aplodontia > Aplodontia rufa. The sequence goes on along the minus strand of PVKS010008514.1, from coordinate 14,899 downwards.
TTACAGTAAGCCGTGTTGTTATTACAGGTTGAACTTTGATAGAAAAGAATGCACAAATCTTACACTGCTAATAAACTCAAGCCTGTTACTCCGGGTGACATGTCTGAAATCTTTGCAAGAATTGGGGTGGGCAGGGGAGGCCTTTTCGGACTACCTGAGCTCCGGGCGTCCCCAGCTCTCACTTCCCCGTGCGGGTGTAACCGTGGTCCACGGTACGCTTTGAACATGGCCCTTGCTTCTCTGCCATTGCGAGTACATCTTAAAACATATTGTTTCCTCTTCCTCTCTCCTTCCTCTCTCTATTAATCCCCCCTCCATAATCTCGGGGGAAACAGGATCACCTTTCTTCCCCACTCAGAGTTCCCGGTCCTTGAGCACACACGCACCTCAGGAGTGAAGTAATCCAGACCTTGGGGAGGGGGAGGGTATCTGCAGTTCTCAGAAATGACTACCATATAACCAGTGAAAGAACCCCGTCCCTATTCCCCAGACGGGCAGTCACAGCCTCTGGGACTTGAATCCCTGATGTTTTTCCTTTACTAGCAAAGCAATAAATCTTAAAAAAAAAAAAAAAAAAAAAGCCTTCTTTTTCCTTTTTCCCAAAAACTATGTCCTCATCATTAGATTGACACTGGGGAAAAAGACCCAGCTTTCGCCAACAGGAGTCCTTGACTTTCTCCTTTCCGGCGGAAGCCACCTCCTGTTGGATTGTAGCCAGACACTTGGGGGTACAGGAGTGGCTCGGATTGCTAGAATGAGGGAGGAAACCGAGGCCTCAGGTCTGCCCACGAGCGGAGCGCGGGAACTCAGTCCTCTAAGACCTTTCGGGAAAATGAGCCCGTAAGCTGGTGGTGCTGTGGAGGAGGTCACAGGCCCGGGACCTTCCCACTCGGGGGCCTAGCGGCTCAGCCGAGGGCACCACGTACTGGGTTGCAGCCCCGGGCTTACTGTAATGAGGGGGAAACTGAGGCCCAGGGCCACAGCTCTGAGACACTCAGAAGCCTGGGTTGTTAGGACCAGCATAAACAGGTCCAGGGGACCGAGCACGCTTAAAGTGCTAGCCCGCACCACCCAGGATGAGTCTAGAGTACAGAGGTCAGGCTCCAGCCATTAAAGGGTTAAGCCTCGCCCAGCTCCTTAAGGAAAAGGAGGGGATCCAGCCAGCCAATGGGCGGCAGCCGCTGGGCCCCGCCCCATAATCCCTATTTAGCGGCTGAGCCCGCGGGACTTGCACTCAGCCTATGGGCAACTGTCCACATCGACCAATCAGAAGGACGCCCAGGGCCCCACGCACCCAATCAGGTGCACGGCCTGGTTCTTATCCAACCAATCAGCTGCCGGGTTAAATCTGCGCCGCGGGTCTTGGCGCGCTGGAGGAAAGCGGGTGGCTGTAGGCCCCTGCTCCGTGCTTGTTTCGCCTTTGTCCTCTGTGTCCCCTGCCACTGCCCGGTTACCTTCGCCCCGAGGCCCAAGCCGGGGCTCCGCAGCCCCCATGAGGCTGAAAGCCCAGCTGGGGACTTCGCTGCCGCGGACTGGCTTCCAACGCGGTGGGTTTGCACGGACCCCAGTCGGAAGGGGAGGCTCCCGGGAGCTCGCGCAGGACTTGACACCCGACAAGACCAGCATAAGTGTGAATCATCAGCGTCATTTTCCATAGCCCAGGACTCCTTGTGCAGACACCACCCTGACCAGCACTTTATCCACATACTTGAGCGCTTTCTCTTGCGTCCCCTGCCTTCCAAAAGCCTGAGCCAGGCTTCCAGCTTCTAGAACCCACGTGTGCCCCAGCCAAGCCTTCCTTGGGCATCCCAGTGCACACCCAGGCCCCAACGGGATAATTTAGTGAATATTCCTAAGAACTCACCCCGTGTATACATAATTAAATAATTAGAATTAGTTTAAGATGGGGAAAAACTTTCTTTTTCTCTTACGTGACTGGGTCCCGATATAAACTAGAGAAGGGAGGCTTGTTCTGTAAATGGGGGAAATGGACAGAAATTTGACTATCTGGGTCTCCCTGCAAGCTAGTTTAAAGAGGGAGTAAATATTCAAAGGTTGTTAACAACCAGCTGCTCACAGGGCAAACTCGGAACTGAAGAAGAGATCTTCCTTTATAAAAGGCTCTAATCTGGTACAAGAGCTCATACACGGGGGTTCCTTTTGTTGGGGGACAGATGCGAATGGTGGAAACACAAGATGAGGGTAATATAAAATGGACTGCGCTGACCCCACATGCTTTCTTTTCCAAAAAGCAAATGAACTGTAGGGGAGCCAGCCTGGCCTAAGAACAAGCCATGTCACATTCCCCAGGAAGCCACCTGTTATCTGCAGAGGACATGCAGGCCCAAAATAATGTTAATAGGAAGCCAAGTTACCCTGAAAGAGGAGACTTTTGAGACCATATCATGAAACTCAGGGAGATAAGGACAGTCCCTCCTAACCAGAAAATCTATGGTTAAGAATCCAATTAGAGGGGGCTGGCTCAGTGTTGATGAGGCTTGCCTGGCCAGTGTGAGGACGCAGGTTCAAACCCCAGCACCACCTATACCACAAAGTGTCAGAGCAATGAAAGCAACATGAAAAACTAAATAAAAATGACTCTCTCTCTCTCTCTCTCCCTCTCTTTTAAAAAAGTAAGAAAGAAAAAGAACCCAATTAGAGGGCTGGAGCGGTGGCTAGGCAGTTAACATGCTTGCCTGGCATGCACGAGTATGCAGGTTTGAACCCCAACACTACGTACACAACAAAGTGTCACAGCAATATGAGCCAAGTGAAGAAAAAATAAAATTGATTCCCTGTCTCTCACTATCCTCTTTTTTTTTTAATAAATTTTATTTAGTTTTTCATCTGACTTTTGTTTCTCTGACACTTAGTTGTGTACGTGGTTCTGGGGTTTAGAACCCAGGTCCTCGCACATGCCAGGCAAGTGCTTGAACCGCTGAGCCACTGCCCCCCTCTCTCTTTTAAAAAAAAAAAAGAAAAGAAAAGAAAGAAGAAGAATCCAATTAGAACCAGTCAGGCTGGGCCTAGGTGACCTACAGTTGTCATGGCAGTAAGGCCTTGAAAGTCTGATGTCACCCTGCTATCAGTCAAAAGTTGACGTGGACCTGGGCCAGACACTATAACTTCTCCAGGGTTCCCTATAAAACAGGAAGTGCAGGAGAGGCTATATCTGAACATCTTCCACTGATCTCAGGAAACCCAAACCCAGGGCTGACACGGTGGATCAGCATTTACAGTGCTTGCCTGGCATGCTTGCAGACACCGGGTTGAACCCCAGCACCACGCACGCAACCAAGTGTCAGAGCAACCAAAGTCACATGAAAAACTAAATAAAATTGATTCTCTCTCTCTCTCACTGTCCCCCTCTGAAAGAAAGAAAGAAAGAAAGAAAGAAAGAAGAAAGAAAGAAAGAAAGAAAAAAAGAAAGAAAGAAAGAAAGAAAGAAAGAAAGACTCTTTCCAGGCCGAAGTGGTGGTCCAGTGGTCATCGGTGAGGCGGAGAGAGCTGGGCAGGGAGTGCAGGTGGAATGATGGGTCGATGAGGAGGAAATTAGCTGATGGTCATTTTTCTGAGAGGAGGTCATTTTTCTATTAGGAGGTCATTTTTCTATTAGGAGAGGTGCGTATCAACTTCACATCCTCTTTGCTAACAAAGGTGATCCAGACGGTAACTTCCCCTCTGCTGATAATGATGCTTGAGACCCATAACCAAAGACCAGATCAGACCAGAATTTCACGCCCATACCCTGGGCATGAAGGAGGAAAGCCAAATGATTGAGAAAGGGAAGAGAATTTTTTTTTTTCAAAGAGAGAGGGACAGTGAGAGAGTGAATCAAATTTTATTTAGTTTTTCATGTGGACTTCAGTGCTCTGAGATTTTGTTGTATACGTGGTGCTGGGGTTTGAACTTGCATCCTAGCGCATGAGGGGCAGGCGCCAAAACAGCTAAGCCACTGTTCCAGCCCCAAGGGAAGAGGATCTTTTAAAGGTGAGGGCTCAGCTCCGAGATTCCCTTCTGGAGAAGTCTTTTCTTTCTATCCTTTCTGAAATAAACTCTGTTTGCTCCGCTTGCCTCGGTGTCCCTCAGTTTCATTCTTCGACTCCGAGAGAACACAAACCCAACATCCACAAAGCCAGCATCAGTGGGATCGCGCTTGCCTGGCACACGCAAGGATCCAGGTTCAAACCCCAGCACCACATGCACAACTGTGTGTTGGAAAGACAAGATGCAAATCTAAAATAAAAATTATTCTTTCTTTCACTCTTTCTGTCTCTCTCTAAAACAAAACAAACAAACAAAGAAAAACACTCTCTTCTTCCTGGCTAAAGGATATATAATAGAGCACATTGGTGACTTAAGGGAAAAATGAAAACGAATGAGATTAGATTTAATACTGAAGCAGGAGAGGGCTCCCAACAGTGAAGAGACGCCCCTGCCCTGCATGAGACTCCCTTCCTAAGAAAACTGTAAGTCAGGGGCTGGGACGGGACAGCTTCTGTGTCCACCCTGCTGTGTTCACAGACCTGGCAGGACACCCAGATTTACAGCGGAATGCACGGCGACCTCACCCTGCTCCTCCAGGCTTGAGAAGCCATCACAGTCACGCTGTTAGCCTCCTTTGTGGCTGACCGTTCTTCTGCAAGTCCCTTTTAATCAGCAGGCATTGGAAACTAAATAAATGCTGTAATCTCCTCAACGGTATAATTTACAAAAGCTTAAACTCAAAAATCATCCAAGAGATAGCAGACTTGTTGCTATCTGGGCCAAAGCCTGTTTGCCTGAAAACCACGGTGTCTAAGCCTCCTTTGTCCCATTTCATTTTGGCAGCCCAGAGTGGACAGTGGAGGTAAAGATGGCTTTTCAGACTCTCTCTTCTCCGAGGTCTAGACTCGCCAGGATAGTGGAGAATGAAAATCCACCTCGGTCACCATGGGCCTCCATATGGGAGGCCACCTCTCAGGCTCTCTGAAGCCGCAGCTCCAAAGCACAACAGAATCCTCAAATTGCAGGAACCAGGAACAGGGACTTTGGGACACTAATGGCAGCCGACCTGACTTCTCCTTTGAGGCCTAAGCAGGTAGAAGAAAGGCTTGATCAACCTCTGAGGGTCCCCGAGTGATCACCAGGGACTCACCCGTCGCCCTCGAAGTCTCTGTTCGGGTCAGCAGGCAGAGGAGAAACCCGTGACTCCTTCTTTGGTTTTGGAATTTTGGAATCGGGGCGGGATGGAAATTTTGTTTTGACCAAATCCAGAGGGAAGTGTGTTAAAAGTGTGCAACATGAGTGAAAGATGGAAAATGTTAGAAACCTCAAGAGAGGCTTCAGTGGTGACCCCTGGAGAGCGCCCAGCCAGCAGAAGTTATGGCTGCATCATCCCTGAGATTAAAACAGCCAGCCCTGGCTCAGCGGCACCGGCGCTCACCTGGCACAACCGAGGACGCGGGTTCGAACCCCAACACCACGCGAACAAAGATGTTGGAACCGCGAAGGGCAAAGGAAAAAACTAAATAAAAAGCGGATCATCCGCTTCCTTCTCTCTCTCACTGTCCCTCTCTCTTGGGGGGTTGGGGAAAGAAAGAAATTCTGTAGCCATTTTCTCCTACCATTGGATACCCAAGGCCTATCATTAAGCTACAAGTTAGTTTTCTGTGTGTTTTGTGCTGTCTACACACCAATTGGCTTATAGATAAATGAGAATTTAATAAATGGATCCAAATGCCTTTTAGTTCACATGGCTTAAATAAAACTTGAAGAAGAAGGGGTAATCTAAATTACTAAAAGTAAAGATGCTTTTTAAATTGCTAACTCACATATGGCCATGTTACTAAAAGTTTGCCCTGGAAAAAAATAAATAAAGAGCATTCATTTAAAAATAACCCTCAGTGGCAAAACAGTAGCCAGAGAGCCGACCTGAACGGAACACCGGGCGGCAAGCCAGTTCGGTGCTCTGTGGGCTGGAGCCGCCCCGCAGCAGGGCGCACAAGGACCCGGCTCAACCCCCAGCACCCCGACGCACCAAGCGTGCAGCGGTGAAAGCTAAATACGGTTGATTCTCCCTCGCGCGCACACACTCTCTCCATCTCCCTCTCTTAAAAAAAAAATTGTTGGTTTCTATAATGTGTTTAAAAAATAATTTCCATTGCTTCTGGGATTTTTTTTTCTCTCTTCGGAAAGATAACTAGATCTTGATTCTTTGTGGATCACCTAAGTTAACAGCTAAAAATGAGTAAATTAGATTTAACATAACTAAGATTAGTCATTAATAAATGTGTTTGTTAAAGGGACATCTAATTACTGACAAAGTTAAAATGCTAAAATATCAATTGTTAAATACAAACTCGAGAACTCTAGGCTTCCTAAATGATATAAGGTGACTTATATTTGGATTTATTAAATGTGCTTTTATAAATTATTTTTTTAAAGGGAGAGAGGGACAGTGAGAGAGAAAGAGAGAGGCAACTTTAATTAGTTTTTCCTGTAGCTTTCATTGCTCCGACACTTAGTGTGTGCACGGTGCTGGGGTTTGAACCCACGTCCTTGCATATGCCGTACAGCTGAGCACTGCTCCAGCCCCTTTAAAAGTTAATTTTTAAGAGAGAGGGACAGAGAAAGCACTTTAACCCCTGAGCCATTGCCCCAGCCCTAGAAATTAATTTTTTTTCAAGAGAGCAGGACAGTGAGAGAGGAGAGAGAGAGAGAGAGAGAAGCAATTTTCATTTAGTTTTTCATGTGACTTTCCTTCCTTTGACACTTTCTTGTGTCTTTGGTGGTGCTGGGGTTTGAACTCGAGTACTCGCGCATGTGAGGTAAGCACTTTAACCGCTGAGCCACCACTCCAGCCACCCCAGAAATTAATTTTAAAGAAGCGTTTTAAATTGCTTTGTTCTGGGTCTTCACTAGGAACAAGGTTCCTAAATGTTAAAATTGTAAATACCATTCCATGTGTAAAGAGTACAAAGGGTTTCAGCCATGTTTCCATTAAAGTACTATAAAAAACAAAGGACTTCATCCCGTTGAAAGGAACAATTAAGGGGCTGAGCGAATGGGGACCCTGGCTGGCATGAGGAACTGGGTTCACACCCCAGCACCACACACACAACTAAGTGTCTGAGCAATAAAAGCCACATGAAAACCTAAATAAAATTGATTCTCTCTCTCTCTTTAAAAGAGAAGAAGTGTGTGTGTGTGATTAAATTGGCTGTAACTAACACAGTTGGTTAAAGTTATTGAAGGCTTCTCCTAAGGCCCAATGTTGATAAACTGTTTAAAATCAGAATCTAATTCTTTTTTTTTTTTTTTGAGAGGGATAGTGAGAGACAGAGAAAGAGAGAAACAACTGTATTTAGTTTTTCTCATGGCCTTCATTGCTTCAACACTCAGTTGTGTACGTGGTGCTGGGGTTTGAACCCGGGTCCTCATGCTTGCCAGGCAAGTGCCAAAACCGCTGCACCACGGCTCCAGTCCCAGAATCTAATTCTCTGTGTTAAGATAGCAAGGGTTTCTTAGAGGACTAATCTGCTGCTTTCTATCAAGGTAATTTCTTTGTGTCAGATTTTATTACTTAGAAAGCTATGTTGTCTGATAAGGTGTAACGTCATACAACTTAATACATTTTTAGAGATGTTTTGGGAAGGGGAGGGGAGGGATAAAGGTGGGTAATTGGGGGGCGCTCTTGAGGGTAAATCTAATCTTCAGAATCTACATATATATTATATTATTTCGTTAGAAGATTGTGTGATTGTTCAGCAAATAAATTTCTGACTAAAAAAATTTTAAAAAAAAGAAAAAAGAAAGCTATGCTGTAAGAAAATCAGAGAAAATTTTAAAAAGAAAGAAAATTAGAGTATATGCATTTGTTCTAAAGTCTTTTAAATGACTACTTCATAGCTGGTTAAATGTCATTTTGAGTTATTACAATATGGTTAACATCTATATATATGTATCTATATCTATCCATTGATCTATATATAGATAAATCCAAATATGTGTATATATACATATATATGATCAAAAATATGTATAATCGGAAGACCATGTTAACATGAACCTTATCTAAACATTGTGCGGTTTATGTAAGTTTACTGACAAGGTGAACAATACGTACTTCTCCTGCACACTATATCAAATATGAAAGGTCATCTGGCCATTAAATCACCTGGCTTATCTGTGTACCTTGACCAAGCTAATTTCTCGTCATTTACACTATTTGTAAATATGTAAGATTTAGAATTATCCTTCGATCTTTCTCAGTACTGCTAATCTACACAGAACAATGGTTATTGGTACTTTACAGTATGGATTCTGCATTTTATTTAAAATTTAAACTTAGGGGCTAGAGCGGTGGCTCGGCGGTTACGGCGCTTGTCCAGCACGCGAGAGTACTCGGGTTCAAACCCCAGCACCACGTGCACAACAAAGTGTCAGAGCAATGAAAGCCACGTGAAAACCTCAACAAAATTGATTTTCTCCCTCTCTCTTTCTCTCTCTCTCTTACTGTCCCTCTCTTTTTAGGAAAAAAAAAGGATTAAGGGATCAAATCAGGGGATGGGGATGAGGTAGGGATTTAGGATAAAGACAGAAACACTGAATCCTGGGGGAAAGTCACAGCTGTAAAACTTGGCCCACTGTGGCCTGTGTGCCTGTCCTCGCCTGCGAGGAAATACCTGCGTGTTTGCGGAAGAACCGGTGCAAAACTGTGCTGGACCACGCTGGACCCTCCTCCTGCCCGGCCCGGTGCAGCCTTCTGTGAGTACTGAGCCCCAGCCCAAGAGGCCGCTGCATCCTCCCCGGAACGGGTGATGCTCCTGTGCCCGTACCACGTCCTTGCCCTAAACCCTTCAACGGCTCCTCATTGCCTTTGACAAGGAAAATTAAAACCAGCCACCTGGACTAAATAGCACCTTATATGGCACCTCCATAAGGCAGGTGCCGTGAACTCTGCTCAGTTGCTCAGCAGAGGAAGACGTCGCCCAGACAGCACCTCGCCTGTGGATTACAAAGCCCGTTCTTTGCTATCTGTTTAAAGTCCAGGCAGACTAGAAAGTCCAGGAAGTTGAATTTGTGATTTTCAAACTCCAGAAAAAATGCTGGGGAGTGATTAGCAAAATTATACTGTTGTACTGTGTGTGTGTATGAATATGCGGTACCAACTATAATGCATCACTTTAAAAATGAGGGAAAAAATCCAGAAAAATAAAATGCCAGGAAAAGAATCTCCAGACCCTAATGAGTTTTTGTTTGTTTGTTTGTTTTCAGAGAGAGAGGGACAGTGAGAGAGAGAGAGAGAGAATCCATTTTATGTAGTTTTTCATGTGACTTTCGTTGCTCCAACACTTAATTGTTTATGTGGTACTAGGGTTCAAACCCATGCCTTGTGCATGCCAGACAAGTGCTGTAATCACTGAGCCACCACTCCAGCCCCATCCAGACCCTAATGGTTTAAAAAGTTCTGCTGGGGCCAGGCACAGTGGCACATACCTATAATCCCAGTGACTCTGGAAGCTGAGTCAGGAGGATTGCAAGTTCAAGACCAGTCTGGTCAGTTGAGTGAGACCCTATCTCAAAATGAAAAAAGAGCTGGGGATTCAGTTCAGTGGTTAAGCACCCCTGGGTTCAATCCCCATACCAAAAAATATCTGTATACTTATCATATACTACGACCTAGTGAGGTTTGTTCCAAGGGCATAAGATGGATTCAGTATTCAAAAATTAATCTATGGGGGCTGGAGCGGAGGTTCAGCAGTTATAGCACTTGCCTGGCATGCGCAAGGACCCGAGTTCAAACCCCAGCACCACGTACATAAATAAGTGTCAGAGCAACGAAGCCACGTGAAGAACTAAATAGAATTGATCCTCTCATTCTTTCTCTTTTAAAAAATAAAATAAATAGTAAAAAATTAATCTATGGGGGCTGGAGCGGTGGCTCAGCGGTTTCGGCACTTGCCTGGCAAGCCCGAGGACCTGGGTTCACACCCCAGCACCATGTACACAACTAAGTGTTGGAGCAACTAAGGCCATGTGAAAAACTAAATAAAGTTGTTTCTCTCTTTCTCTCTCTCATTATCCCTCTCTCTTAAAAAAAAACTATTATTAAAAAAAATTAATCTATGGCACGCACCATATTTTATCGGCTGTGGTTGGCAGAGTAATAGTCCCGTAGCCACACTCGCCTGTCATCCCTGAGACATCAGAGGCTGCTAGCCTGAGCAACTTAGAACTTGTCCCCCACAAAAAACCAAACAAAACAAAAGGCTGGTGACATAGCTCAGTATAGAGTGCCCCTGGGTTCAGTCCCCAGGATCCCCATCCCCCCAAAAAAGTAGTGCCCTAAAGATGTTCCTATCCCAGTCTCAGACCTGTGATCCACCAGGGTATGTGACAAGGGGAGTCAATGACAGTAGATGGAAGGGCCGGGTGGCTCAGGTGTAGGGCACTTGCCTGAATTGTGCAAGGCCCTGGGTTCCAACCTTGGTATTGAGGTTTTTAGGTGACCACCTTTTCAGATAAGTGTGTCCTGAATGCCCCAGGGCAGGGGTCCATGAAAGTAGACCGGAGGGAGCAGTAAGGACAGATCCAGAATGGGACCTCACTCTGGCTCCTGAAGGGCCCCGCTTGTGGGCTTTGTCGGGGATGGTGGCAGATCTGCTGGAGCTCACCCACAGGGCTGTGGGAAAGGGGACCCAGGCAGAGCTGTACGAATGCATTCTAACTGTTCCAAGTCTCTCGATCTGTAGTCATTTGTTACAACAGCCAGGGAAGTCACACACAGGCTGAAGAAGCGTTGGACAAGGGTCAGCTGATGAGGTTCAACCCCCTACAGCAAACAGACATGTGAAGAAAATGAGTAAATAGAATTAAAACCCTACAGCCACACACACAAAAGTTCAACACCCATTTATGATTAAAAACTCTCAGCAATGGGGCTGGAGCGTGGCTCAGTGGTCACCGCGCTTGCCTGGCATGCGAAGGGATGCTGGTTCAAACCCCAGTGCCATGTGCATAACAAAGAGTTGGAGCAATGAAAGCCACATGAAAAACTGAATAGAATTGATTCTCTCTCTCTTAGGAATAGAAGAAAATTCCCTCAACTTGCTAACAGCTAGCTCTGAAAGCCCATAGCACTACTACTGAGGGCAGCTCCTCCTGGCAGCCACGGGCAGGAGGAGGCAAGGACTCCCTTACCCAGCCCTCCCCGGCAGCTACACCCCAGCTCCTCTCACTGATCCCGCTTTGTGGAGGGAGTCGCACAACCAGAATAGGAAACGGAGCATGTGTATGGGCAAGGAAGAGATCAAACTGGCCCTAGTTGCAGATGGCAGATGAGGATCCACTCGGAAAATCCCAAGAAACCTACAAAACAAAGCACTCTAGAACTAATAGGTAAGCTGAGCAAAGTGGAGGGATTCGGGATCCACACACAAAAATCAGTCTCATATCTACATCCTGGAAGTGTAGTCACAGAAAAGAGAAATTAAAAATACAGTGCCCCCCCAAAAAAATTTAAAAATACAGTTCTCCACTGGGCATGGTGACCAGCAACTCTAGGGGCTGAGGCTGGAGGGTTGTGAACTCAAAGTCACCTCGGCAACTTACTGAGACCCTGTTTCAAACAAAAGGAGCAGGGATGTGGTTCAGTGGTAAGGTGCCTGGATTCAGTAACGAAAATAAATAGTAAAAATAAAAATCAGTGGCAGGGATTTGGCTGGCAGGCTCCAGGTCATAGGATTGATCCCTAGCACTACAAAACAGAGAGCGCCGTTTATACCTCAGAAGAAGAAAAGAAAGAAAGAGAGAAAGGAAGGAAGGAAGGAATACTTAGATGCGCAGAGGTAAACCTGCCAAGCTTGGACAGGATGCGTCTGGTAGACCGCGCCCACGCTGTGCTAACATAGCAGATTTAAATAAATGGGAGTGTTCATATGGGACAGCGCGGTGAAGCTGTCAGGTCCCCTATGTGATATGCAAGCGGTGCCATTCCCATGGGAGTCCCTAGAGGCAAGGTCATTCTAAGGGGCAGGTGGCCCACCAGGTCCCTGTCCTTGTGCGTGGTTGGGCTGTCCCCCAGCCCTGGGACACCTCCTGCGCTCAGGAAGGCAAACCAGAGAGAGACCTGCGTTTCCCTAGGATCCCCGGCTCAGCCCTGGCCCAGCCCCCGCCCAACCCCCCGCCCAGCGCTGGCAGGAGAGGGAGGTGACAGGCTGACTGTCCAGGGGAAATTCCCCTGGAACCAGTTTCTCTGCTTCCTGGCCGGGCTGGGGCACCAGCTGGCAGGAGAAGCGGGCGAAGACCCAGGCCACCATGGCCTCGGCCCTGATCCCACCCCGGGGCTCCAAGCCCAAGGGCCTCCAGCCTTCACACTATCATGAGAGCTTTCTAGAGAAAAAGGGACCCCGGGACCAGGTAAGGCGCGGCAGGGAGCTGGCACCGCTGGGTGACCAGGGCGGTGGGCCACTTCGCTAAGCCTGTCTCCCCCGCTGGCACAGGGGGCAGTGGTCTCTGGATGCGGCACACCCCCAGCTGGGGCTGGAGGTGCTGGCCACCTGCCTGGCTGTCTTACTGTGTCTCTGTCTCTAACTTGATCTCTTTCTGTGTCTTTTGGTGTCTGTGTCTGTACAGGGCTCGGGCTCTCTTTCCACCTATCAGGGTACAAACAAGTGCAGGGACTTCCTCCGGGAAACCAGGAGACCTCTCCCTCCCACGCCTCTTCCCGCTCCCAGCTTGGAATTTACCCTGTGAACTTCAGCTGCAGGGGTCAATGTCCTGGACAGGTGGCCTGTGGGGCAGGGAGAGCAGATGGGGGCCACATTTGGCAGGGCCAGATCCTGAGCCTGGGACCAGCGTGTGTGTGTGTGTGTGTGTGTGTGTGTGTGTGCACGCTCCACTGGATTAAGCCCCCGAGCTTCCCCTCACACCCCACATTCATTCCATAACCACTTTCTGCCTGAACCAATGCCACTCTCTGCTCCCTCCCTGCCTTTGCCACCTGGTCCCCCTACCTGATGCTCTTTCCTTTTGCCTCTGGGCCTCCAGAACTTCCCCACCTTTCAGGAGGCCCAGGTTCAAGTTCCTGATCTGCTTTCCTCACTCCCAGGCCTTTTGCCAACTCAGTCTTTAAACCTCAGTTTCCCGTCTTACCAAGTGGGTAGGTGAGGACTTGACTCAGGGCAGGAACCTGAGTTCCACATCTGTCAACCCACCGATTGTCACAAAAGCCTCCAGGGTAGCCACTGCTACATTGCCATTTTACAACAAGGGAAACTGAGGCACTGGGAAAATAATTTGTCCCACAGCATCATAGCTGATGAAGTGGGTTTGAACAACCCAGTCCTAGTGAGGACCGGCCCTAAGGTGCCATCAGAGCAAAGAAGTAAGGGCACAGATTCTGGGTTTCCCACAGTCTAAGTTAGCGGGGGACATTCTGACAAAAGCGTGGTCTTGGGCAGCAGCAAGAACAGTGGGGTCCCTGCCATTTGGGTCAGAAAAAGGGACATATTGTGTTGGGACAGGTTCAACTTCATCCTTGATGGACTGTACCTGGTGATCTCACGCTAATATCACACCCAGGCACGGCCAGGGTCCTGCTGTAGGTTCCCCACACCACTCTAACCGTTTTGTCTGCTTACAATCTGCTGGAAAGCTATCCAGGAAAACGTGACTCAGGTTACTTTAGGGTGCTCATGGTGGCTATGATCTCAGATGGCTGAGTCCATAGCACCACACTGAGTTTAACCATGTGCTGTGTGCCTGGCACGTGTTAGCGGCTAAGTAGACAGTGGTTACATTCAAGTCATCTATGGACAAATTTGGATGGAAGTGCAAGGGGCAAGTGAACCACTGGCTGGGTGGATGACTGACTGGATGGGTAGATGATGGCTGAGTGGATGGATGGATGGGTGGATGGATGGGTGGATGGGTGGGTGGATGGTAGATGGATAGATGGATGGAAGGATGGATGATGAATGGGTGAATGAATGACTGGATGGGTAGATGATGGCTGGGTGGATGGATAGATGAGTGGATGGACAGATGGATGGATGGGTGGATAGACAGATGAATGGGTGGATGGATCAAATTATCAATGGATGGATCGATGGATGGATGGATGGATAAGTGGATGGATGGATAGATGAGTGGATGAGTGGATGGACGGATAAATGAATGGTCAGGTGGAGGGGGAGATGATGATGGGTGAGTGGACCACTGGCTGGATGGGTGGTTGGATGAATGGATGAATGGATGGATGGATGGATGCATAGATGGGTAGATAATGGATGAGTGGATGGGGGTGGATGGATGGATAGACAGTTGGATGTATGGATGGATGTATGAATGGAAGGATGTATGGATGGAGGTATGGTTAAACGAAGGTTGGGTGGAAAAATAAATGGGTGGATAGATGGAATACCATAAAGACAGCTAATTCAACTTACTCCTAGAGCCACCACCTCAATAAATTGTAGGGATGTTCTGTGTCCCCATCATCAAGGTTCATTTTCTTCCTTTATTTTTTTTTTTTTGTGATACTGTGGATTGGACACAGGACCTTGCTCATGCTAGGCACGTACTCTGCCACTAAGCCACAGCCCAGCCCGTTTCCTTTCTGTCCCTTCTCAGAGGATGGTAAATCCCTAGATGCTGGGCCAGGAGCATGAGGGGCTTCCCTGGAAAGGCGATAGTTGATCAGAAGCCAGAGCAGGTGTTGAAGGTAGCTGTGTGAAGGTCTGAGAAAGGGTGTGCAGGCACCAGAAAGGGGATCCCGGCATTTTGACAAAGAGACAAAGACAATCCAAGGGAATTAAGGCCGGGGAGCCGGGGGCTCAACTGGACCGCGGTCCCCCACTCCTTTCCCACACAGCTGTTATTATCATGCTTGCTGGAAGCAGGAAGGGTAAACAAA
>PVKS010008513.1:0-67954 GCA_004027875.1 Aplodontia rufa | reverse complement strand
ATCAAGCCAGATTTTATTTTATATCATACATTAGATTATATTGCAAATAGACTAAAATGTTGATAGTTTATTCCTTATTCATCAAGGATTCACCTGTTGGAGGCTTGGTCCTTGGTGTGGCCATGTTGAAGTCATGGAACCTTTTAGAGGTGGAGCTTCCTCTCTTGCTCTGTGACCTCTTGTTTCTTCATAAGCTCCTGTTGTTGTGATGCTGTCCTGCTGTGATGTCACCCAGTAAAGGGAGCCCTCATCAGTGCTGCCACCACGTGTTCAGCCTCCTAAACAGCAAGCTTAAAAAACCTTTTTAAGTTAGTCTCAGGCATATTGCTATATATCAGAAAACAAACTGATAATAATGCTTAAGAGAATGAGAAATAATTTGCAGAATAGATAAAACTGGAATTTAGACAATCATGAGGTAGAAAAGGTACTAGGAACATAAAAGAGAAGCAACTCTCAAAAAAAAGGACAGAAAGAGAGAGAGAGAGAAAAAGAGAGAGAGGGAGGGAGAGAGCACCTTGATAACACTAAGGAAAAGCTTCTGTGTTTTAAAACCTTTAGAAGACTAGACAACCAAGGTATAATAGTTGCAATGTAGTTGACACACAAAAGGATCACAGTATTAGCAAACACAGACTTTTTAAAATCATTAAGAAAACTACGAACACTCCCAGGAGAATAAGAGGCCAAAGATGTGAAAACCCAATTTACAAAAGAAGAAATGGAAATGACCAATAAAAAAGAAGCCATGCTGACTTCTCTAGTAAACAAAGAAACAAAATTTTCAAGATATCATTTTAAACCACTGAACTGCCAAATAGGTAACTTCATCCATTGTCAGTGTATGTATAAATTCCTACACATGCTTTGGACAGAATTTGGTCTTTTGTCTTTTTTTTTAAGTCCTTAATATGCAGATATTTCTCTACTTATCATCGGGTTAGGTTCTGATGAACCCAAAGAATGTGAAAGCATTGTCAATTGAAAATGCTTTTTAAATTCATTTTATTATTTATGTATTATTAAAGCATTTTAGTTATACATAATAGTTGAGCTTATTTTGACAATTCACAATGGCCAAACTATGGAACCAGTCAGATGCTTGCCAATACATGAATGGATCAAGAAAATGTGATGTATATATACAATAGAGTTCCAGTGGGGGGCCGGGGGAGAATGAAATAATGGCATTCACTGGTAACTGGTAGGAAATGGGGAATATCATGCTAAATGAAATAATCAGGCTCAAATATCATGCTAAATGAAATAATTAGGGTCAAATATTTTCTTTCATATGTGAAATTGCTCTTAATACATCTGCCACACCAGACTCAGTGACTTAGCAACACAGTACTCCTTAGAGTCTCAGTTGTTTCCCCTTGTGTTTGCATGGCTATGGGGAGTCCTGGCTCACTGCTGCTACCCAGTGTCTCTAGAGAGGATTGTACTGCATATCACTAGCCCAGGAAAAAATCAAAGTTCAAAATTCAGAAGTTCACTTTCTACTGAGTGCAGATTGCTCCCACACCATCCTAAAGTACAAAACAAAACAAAACAAATAAACAAACAAAAAATCCTAAGTTAAACCATTGTAAGTCAGGAACCAACTATGCTTACACTTTTAGTCTGTTAAATCATCATCTAGAAAATTCCCCTATAGAAATATGTATAGATGTACATACATGTGTATGTTTGCACAAAGTATGCACAAAGATATACACTCTAGTATTATTTGTAATAACCCGTGACTTCAATTACCATAATTACCTAAGGATTTCCAACTTAATTATTGTGTATCTAAATAATGGACTACCTTCTGAGACAATTTTTTTTTGTTGTTTATTTTTTATGGTGCTGGAGATGGAACCTAGTTACTTCTGCTTGCTAGGCAAGTGCTCTACCACTGAGCTACATTTCCCAGCCCAAGATACTTTTAAATAATATTTAAAGTCTTTGGGAAATATTGTAACTCTAGTGGGTGAAAAGGCATATTTAAATTTGTATAACATGATCCCAACTTCTCAAAAAGAAATTTAAACACATACACATTTTTAAAAAATATCTGTACCAAATGTTAGTGGTGATTATCTCTTGGTGGTGACATATGGATGATTTAAATCTTCTTTCTTAAATTCTTATATATTTTCCAAATTTCCTATGAAAACATATGCTGTCTTTAAAAACAGAAAACACTTTAAGTACATCTCAATTTATGTATTGATTATATAATGATTTTCTTAACTAGATTTTGCGGTCCTTAAGGGCATTTTTTATGGAATGCATCATCCACAGCATTGTGATTCCTACAAGGTTTGCTCTAGCCTGTTGTTTTAAATGTAGTAGATAATATAGAAATATTGATCTGATTAATAAATTGCCTCCTTTGTTTTCCATTTCAAAAGAATATGTTGTGTATTTTTACAAATATTAATCATCATCTAAAACCTGTTTTTCATGTGTGTACATAATAGATACCATTTTCCTGGCCTGGGGGAGGGGAGAGAAAGACAGGAAAGGGGAAGGGGAGTGGAGAGGGAGGTAGGGAGGGAGAGAAAGAGCAGGAGAGCTCCCTATGCCTGAATGAGAATTCCTTAGCAAACACATTCCCTAAAAGGGTTAATTTAAGGCAGTTCCGGGCTACCTGTTCAGCCTGCCACTAGGCCTTCATTTCAAAGGCCTCTGGAGCCCTACCAGCTCCGGAAAGGGATTTTTGCTTCACAATAGCTATACACACAAAAGCAGGGCCAATGCAAATAAAAAATTCTCAGTCTACAAATAAACATTTCTTAAGTACCCCAGACAATGAAATGGATGATAGCCTTTCCTACCAAACTTTTTTGTAATTATGTTTTTATTGACTTTTCAGAGGAAATGAAAAAGGCTAATGTATAATTGACTAAAAGAAATAGAGGTAATAAACCAAGCCAAAAAATGTCTTGAGGAAATGTGTATCTAAGACAAAATACCTTTAATATGAAAATCTATTATATTGTGCTGAAATTATATAATTACCTACACATGCTGCTTTGGTTATGGGCAAGAGCTTGGTCCTATGATGCAGAGCCCTATGAGGAGGGGCCGGGCCTCTTTCCAAATCTGTAAATCCTTTGTATTATGAATTCTAAATTTCAAAAGCACTTATGAATACTGAATTCTGACTTCTACATGAAAAAACTCGAGCAGGCTTCTTGTGTGTGTATGTGTGTGTGTTAATGAGATATTTAACAAATTGTCTCTTGATAACCTAGTGATCCAGAAGATTAGCTATTGGATGAAGACGCTGATTCACATATATATTCTTCAAATGATGAGTAGATGGAAGACAGTTCAGAGTGGAGTGGTTAATGATATATCACTGTATTTTCAACATAATGATTGTAATTTGAATCAGCCATTTTAAGGGGTTATCAGAATCATGGGCGGGAGCCAGGAGGGAGGCAGTGGACTTCAATTTACACATGCCTTATAACCTTATCTTGAGGTAGCGTTGCTCCTCAGCCCCTCACACCAGTTCCTGAAGAAAGAGTGCAATTCCCCTCAGATGTTAGGGTGCAAAAAGGTTAAGAACTGCTGATATTGATAAAAATAGAAAAGGCAAGCTCATCCAATCTGTGCCCAAATTATAGCTAATATTTTGATGACAGAATCACGCTCTAAACTGATCTTGACAGATTGAAATGAAGAGATAATTATAATAAGAATATATTTAGTAGAGATACATGCTAGGCCCTGCCCTTGCGCCCAAAGTTTCATTGCACAGACACAGGAGGAGCTGTATGACTAAATGGTGGTTTTTACGTGAAGGGCTGAAGGAGCTCAGGCACCATGAGGGGTGCCAACCAGAAATTCAGTCCCAAGCTCCACATGCTGACTTAGAGAATTGAGAATGAAGAGGTTGTCTACTTCCTTTTGCTCAGGTCAGAACATGCCCAGGAGTCCTCTGAGCACCATCATTAAAGGGGAGATAGTCCAACAGGAGCAGATTCGGAAGAAAATAAGTAACTACAGCACAAGGGGAGAGAATTGCTTCCGAAGAAAGAATGCCTGGGGAGGAAGGAGGAAGGCATGGGCTATCTTGTAAGCTTAGAAGAACGTGGAAGAATCCTTTTCTAGACTGGCAAGGGTCCCATCCTGGTGATTTCATAGCACCATGTCCATATTTCTAATATAGTGGAAATTTATCTATGTGTTAATTTCCTTCCATCCGACTTCAAGCTCTACGAGGACCGAGATTACTTTCTTTTTTTCACTTCAGCATGTAAGAGTCTCTCATTAGTTCCTTTCTGACCAGGAAGAAGAGAAATTAGATGTGTGTTTGGCTCCTAGAGACAGGTAAGAGCAAGAGCCAAACAAGAGATAGCCAGCCTCAGGAGGGAAGGCCTTCGGTTACAGGCTGCATGGCCACTTAGCCAGCTGGGAGGTGCTCTATATTCAAACAGCTATGGGAATGAATGATTTTTAAGGTGATGTCTTCCAAGGCTGGGATTTTTTTTTATTCCATTTGAGTTTGCACACCATTTTTGAAAAGGAAACATCCTGTTGAGATGGGTCAGTGCTCTAAGAGGGTTATGAAGTCTATTTCTGTTTCCCTCTGCTTGAGCCTTACGCAGAAGCCACAGATCCAACAACATATGGGTAAGGTACCACTATGTAATGAAGAGCCTGTGGACAGGTGTCTTTCTCTTCATTTGGGGGTGTTAATTCTGTGTCCTAGCTCTCCTCTTGACTTTTGAGTGTTCCTGACATAAACTCCCTCTCTTGCCTACTATGAATCTCCATCACAAAAATTTCTAATCTGGCCTGGTAACTTGATCTTGACTTGCAATTCTTCCGTACCTTACCTTTAGTTTCCTTTTCTGGATATTGCATAGAATCCCACGGGCTGGGTCACAATGGGAAACACCACTGGAGTCCACTCTACCTGGTGCTCTGATCTCAAGTATGCGAGATGGGAGGTACAGGAAGAGGCCCAGCAAAATGAATGTAGACACTGGCCTGTAGCTTTGTACCACTCCATGTGTGGGGCCACCAAAGTGCACAGTTTTAGGGGCACCACTAAGGCACAACCTGTATGACCTTAGAAGGAGTAGTAGTACTGACTCTAGGCCCCCAGGGCAGACAGTAGCCCAGTGGGGAGAATCCAAACATTGCTGGGTCACCAGATGGCATGAGGATGTCCCAGACTGTAGCTGAGTCGTGGAAGGTCCTTCAGGGACATGCCCATATTTCCTCAGGGGGCTTCTGGTTTTGAGTCTCCCTGGGTTGCTTTTGCTCCAAAGAGAAAGAGAGGAGTTGTTAGGAATTGTAGCAATTATTGAAAACATACCCCGAGGGTGAAGAGCCTGGGAAAGCCAACAATTCTGTCCTTCAACTACTTCATCCCCGTTCAATTCTGGATTTCAAATTCAGATGAGAAATGTCAGGAGGGATACTGCCCAGTTATAGGAGCCTTAAGAGTCCAAGGAGCTTTGCTTTTTTTTATTTTCATAGTAAACTCTGTAATAATTTTGAAATTATTTTATTTATAATTGATAACATGATATTTTGATATATTGTGAATGATTAAATCAGACTATCATAGCCATCATCTCACATACTTTTCCTTTGTGACGAAAACACTTAAAATCTACTCTTTTAACAATTTTGAGATATGCTCTTATTAATTATAGTCACCATACTATGCAATAGATCTTTAATATTTATTCTTCCCCTCTAACTAAAACTTTGTACCTTTGACTAGCATCTCCCCATTCTCCACCTTCATCCCAGCCTCTCATAAGCGTCTATTCTACTCTCTATTTCCGTAAGTTCAACTTTTTAAAATTCCACATATAACCGAGATCATGTTGTTTTTCTGTGTCTGGTTTATTTCAATAACATAATGTTCTTCAGGTTCATTATGGTAAATGTCAAAATTTCCTTCCTTATTCTACTGTGAATATATACCACATTTTCTTTAGCAATTCACCCACTGCTGGACACTGGTTAATTCTAAATCTTGGCTATTCTGAAAAATATCACAATGAACATAGAAGTGCAGGATATATCTTTTGACATACTGATTCTTTTTCCTTAGAATATACACCCATAATTGGGAGTGCTGGAGTCCCACCAACAGTGCACAAAGATTCCCTTTCACCACATCCTTGCCAGTACTTTTAGTTATCATCTTTTTGAAAATAACCATTTAATAGGAGTGAGATGATATCTTGCTGTGGTTTTAATCTGCATTTTCCTGATGATTGGTGATACTGAGCATTTGTTTTGCATATATCTGTTAGCTATTTGCATGTCTTATTTTAAGAAATGCTTACATGGGTGCAAAAGCACATTGTTTCTTGCCATTGAATTGAGTTCCTTGTATGTTTTATATATTAGTCCCTTATCAGATGTACACCTGGAAGATATTTGTCCCAGTTTTTGAGCTATCTCTTCACTCTGTTGAATTATTTCCTTTGCTGTATAGAGCTTTTTAGTTTAATGCCATCCCGTTTGTCTATGTTTGCTTTTGTTGCCTGGTGCTTTTGGGACTTTATCTAAAAAATCACCACCCAGATCAACATCGTAGAGCTTTCTCCCTATATTTTCTTCTAGAAGATTTAAAGTTTCATGATTTGTGCCTAAGTCCACAATGCATTTTGAGTTGATTTTTTTGTATGTGGTGTGACATGGGAGTCCAGCTGTATGACTCTGACCGTGGCTATCCAGTTGTCCCCATCTTGTACATGGAATAGACTGTCTTTTCCCCGTTGTGTATTCTTGGCAACTTTGTCAAAAATCAAATGACCATAAATGCATGGGTTCATTTCTCGGCAAACAATTTCATTTCATAGGTCAGCAAATCTGTAGTCCTATAAGTACCATGCTATTTTGATTTTTATTGCTTTGTAATGTATTTTCAGAGCTTGTAGTGTTATACCTCCTGCTTTGTTCTTTTTGCTCAATATCTCTGACTGATCATCTTTTGTAGTTCCATGCTAATTTGAAGGTGTTTTTTTTCTTATTCTGTGAAAAATGCCATTGAAATTTTGGCAGGAATTCATTCTGTAGGTTGCTTTCTCTAGTATGGACATTTTAATAATATTAATTATTTCAGTCTGTGAACACAGGTTATCTTTCCATTCATTTCTATCTTCTCCAGTTCCCTTCATCAATATTTTATAGTTTTTAGGTCTTTATTCTCTTTGGTTAAGTTTACTCCTTTTTTCTTTGATATTTACACATGCAATTTTTTCTAAGTTAATTTTTATAGTAGTTTATTGACATTGTGTAGAAATGCTACTAATTTTTGTTTTGGAGACTTTTAGATTAGCTCCTAAAAGGTATCAGAGTCAGGAAGCCTTAACATTTTCAAAGGGCACTGAAGCCCTATATATACAGTAATGGATTAGTGCTAGCTGAAGAAAAAATTATAGATTAAATGGATGAGAGTTTATGGACTGGGAAGAAATTAATGCCTGCCTCTCACACTATAATGTCAACAGTATAGACATCTGTTCTCTCTACACAGACCTATTTCAAAAAATCCCATTACCTGATTCTTGAATAGAAGCTTCTTGGCCAGCTCATAGACTGCTCACCTCTCCCTCTCCATGTCAAAGCAGAGAAGTATCCTATGAGTGAGGTGCTTCAGGTATAGGAAAGCAGCAGAGATAAACCCAGACTCATTTTCAACAGAAGGCGCATTCGCCGGTAGCATCTGGACACACAGTGTGCCTGTGTGTGTGTGTGTGTGTGTGTGTCTGTGGACATGGGCACATGTGGATGCCTGTGTCTTGAAAGAGGAAACTAGAAGGTGGAAAGTCGTTGCAGCATCAGGAGGATTAAGAGTTTCTAAAGCAATATACCCAACCATTCACTTGATCTGTGTTGTTCTCCTAACAGCTGCTGGTACCAAGTAATCTCCCACTCTTGGGCTCTCTCGCCAGCTGGAACCATCTTTTCATTGGGTGGAAGGGGCTTATTACAGGCGTTACAGACACCATACTGCTGTAAGTCACTAAAGGAAGGAGACTGTGACTTCCTCATTGATTTGTGGAGATGCTTATACTATAAAAGGAGCTGCCCAACAAGGGCCACCTCCCACCTCTCCCGCCAAACACATGTGGAGGCACAAATATCCTGGAGGAAAGCAGTGGCTGAAGAAAACTTGCACTTGGGAGATTAACAGACTCAGCTGTGACTAACGTTACATATGTCTGAGAAATCTGTATACATGAGCGAATATTTATACTTCTTAGCACACAGCAAGTACTCTACAATATTTCTTCCCTTCCGGGATGGGGAGAGCAGGTGTCTGAGATCCTCTAGTCCTACAGGCTGCTGTATATTCAAAATTTTTGGAACAATTCCTCTTTAGGAACCTCAGGTTTTGGAGGTTCTCCTTCTCTCTCAACTCCTCCCCACTACATTCTAGGCCTGGAGTGTAATAACAGACAGCTAACATAGCCACTTAATGCTGTGCAAGCTTTTGGTTGATAGGGTTATTTTATGTACATTCAGATATATTTTGGTTAAACTCATGGGCCCCAGAAATCCACATGGATTTTCCCTCAACAACTATTCCTTTCAATTTTTTTTGTTGTTGTTGTTGTAAGTCAGACTTTATCCTATATTAATCTCAGGGAGAGAATAATTGTTAATGCATTTATTCACTTACTTGCCCTATTTGTCTTCTGGGGTTGCCATCATAGAATACCATAAGCTGGGTGGCTTCAACCACAACAATTTCCTTTCTCACAATTTTGGAGACTGGAAGTCCAAGATCAAAGTTCCAGCAGAGTTAGTTTCTGATGAGCCCTTTCTTCCTGGCTTGCAGATGGAAGCCTTCTGTGTGTCGTCACAAGACCTTTCCTCTGTAAATGTGTCCTTCTGGTATCTCTTCCTCTTTTTCTTCTAGTTTTTCATAAAGATGATGTTCCTATTGTCTTAAGGTTCCATCTTTAGAGCTCTTAATCACCTCCTTAAAAGCCCTTTCTTCTAGTACAGTCACGTGCATTAGGCCTTCAACCTATGAATTTTAGAAGGATACAATGTAGTTCATAACAGTTGCTCACTCACACATTTATTCAACATCTATCTACTGAGAAGCTACAATTTTCCAGGACTTTGTCAAGTGCTTGAGGTACAAACAGGAAGTGAAGCCTGGTCAGCACACTTGAGGAGCTTCCATTTGGCCAGGGGTGATGAGTACTTTCTCCATCACTGATGCTATAACAGGTGCTGTGGCAGAGGTATAAGAAGGAGTCACTAAAAAAGGCATGGGGTACTGAATTCTTCCTGGAGGTAGTATGGAAAGCTATGGCAAGGAGATAGGAGCCAAGCCATGAAGGTCCAAGTTAGAATTTCTCAAGCACACGTTTGGAACAGTAAACCAGAATTCCTTGGTTCAAGTCAGGGAGGCATGAATGTATGCAACAGATATAAGGAACATACAATGCATTTGCAAGAATGAAAACAGGGACCTTCCAAATTCATTTGAAATAGCCAACAGAGTATTCAACAGAAATAGCCAAGGAAGAGAATGGAAAATAGGCTCATTTTCTCAAGTCTTCAAATAGATATCTTGTATATTCATGAACATGGAAATAAAAGTGGAAAACCCTGAAATAAACTTACAAAGCCAGAAATTATCCCAGAGTTCTAGTATGTAGTTGGACATGACTGGTAATGGCATTATCTTGAGGACCTTGTATATAGTACATTGTGAAGACTTATGTACCTTCTAGGAGAGGAGTGTGGAAAGAATCAGGACAACACAAAGTAACAATAGAAAGGAACATGAAATTATATTGCAACAATCTCCTATTACAGGTTGCAAAATGAAGGCCCAGAAAGGTAAAGAAACCTACTGAAGCTTACTTGGCAAAACCAATATGGAGTCCAAGTGCCCCAACTCTCCCTCAAATCACCTTGGATGGGGAGTCAAGATTCTGTACCATATCAGAGAAGGTCATTCCTCATCCAGTCCTGCTTACTTCTCCAGACTTAACTCTTCCCTTTCTCACCCACATACACCATTCTCTTCATTCCAACCCCCCTGTAATCTTCGCAATCTGCCATCCTCTCCATCAGTGAGTGCTCATGCTGTTCCCTCTGCTTGGAATGTTCTCCAACTTTGCTACCGTACCAGTTGGCTAATGTTCACTCTTTTCTCAACTTGGATGAGCCATTACACCTCTGGGAAGCCCACCCTGTCTGTCCAAGGATGTTATGTTCCCCCCTCCATGTGTTCTCACAGTACCTTCTGCTAGCCCATCATAGCTGCTAGCACCCTGCAATTCAACATGATGCATGCTGGGTCACTCATTTGTCTCCCCAAGTAGAAAGAAAGCTCCTCAAAGGCATGGCCTATTCCTTTCTCATCTTTGTATATGAATGTGTATCAAAGCCCACAGAGCAGGCTTTCCATTAATATGTGGTACAGTAATGATTGCAAAGCTAGGGTTAAAAAGCAACCCCACCATATCTTAATCTTATTTTCTTGTCTGAAGATAACTACCAAGCAGAAATAGCCAAAGAATATTATATATTTATAGAATAATACAAAAATGTTACATAGCCACTCACAGTGTTCCATTTGGCCCCACAACAAAACTGCAAACTAGATATTAGCCCTTCATTTTACAGCTGATTTCCCCCATCACTCAAATAGAGAGGAGCCCAGCCAGGATCTTTCATATCCAAGACTGCAAGCCATGGATCGGTACTTTACATGGGATGCCTGTTGGAGGCAGGTGCCTGTCATTTGCCTTTGTACCATCTCTGAGATGCAGGGTTTTCTGCTAGCAAGCTGATGCCAGAATATACAGCTTCAAGCAAAATATCCCTGTGGTGCTGTTTGATAATGCCAAGGAGAATTAAACAGCACTCAGCTTGCTCAGACAAAAGCACAAAAGATTAGGACAGGATTTTTGTGGGCAGGGGAAATGTGTGACTTCAATAATTAACCCCAATGAGCAAATTTGGATGACAATTAAATTCCCATTCAAAACATCACGTTTCTCATGAAAACATTAAATCATCTCCTCTCAGGTTTCCTGCAGAGCATACCAGCTATGAAATGAGAACATTTGTGTTCTTTTAAATGTCAAATCTGAACTCAACAATTGACTTTAAAATACTCATCTACCTAGGACAGTCTGCATGCCTTTGGAGGTAAAGCAGGATAGATGTGTTACCTGTATTTCTCATGGAGATGGATAGAACATTTATTTATTTATTCACTACACAACTATAGGCCATGGAACTGGAAAGGAATCCTTAAGTATCCAAATGAATGATGCTGCATGAGAGGGTAAGGATGCCGAATGCTTTTAAGGGATTCAGAAAGTCCTGTCTGAGGATTGGTGAGGTTATAACCAGATACAGAGGCTAACAGAGAAGAGAGGGCATGAGACATGCCAGTGTTTAAGGAATAGTGCTGGGAAATAAGCTCAATTATCAATGAAGGCCCAGCCCCGCACAGAGAGCAAGATGTAGAGAAGATTCAGCCACAGATCAGAAGAATTCTCAGATCCAGGTGCTTTCAAAGGCCAGGAAAATTAAATTATAATACTTTCATAACTCTGACTCAGTTGGAGTTGGGGTTCTCCAACTCCACAAGAACTAAATAAGATTAGTTTGGACACCATTGTGTGGAATATCAAAGTCATTTCAAGTATTTTAGGGAAAGTGTTATGTTGTCAGCTCACCTCTTCCTCAAGGAAGGTCACCTTTTCTCATGGCATACTGAATACACACACACACATACATACATACATACATATATAAACATCAGATCCATGTCCCCTCCTCACCCACCTTATTAGAAAACTTGAGTGGCTAATTCGCATGGACGACATCCATGTACTCCCTTGTCTTTCGGTTTCCAGAGGGTTTGGTCAATGGGAGGGACTGGCAGCTGATCAGAGGACTAGGGAGGAAAGAGGTCATGGCAGTATTCCTACATCCAACCCTAGGAGCCCTCTGTCTGTGGCTGTCAACATACAGCACCAGCTCCAGCCCTCCAGTTCTGGGAACAGCTCCCTCCCCTTACCAGCTCTCCACCACAGCTGGTTCTAGGGTACTTCACTTTCCTGTGCTGGTTTCCCCTAACTTAGTCCACCTTGAAAATATTCGTTGTATTAGGCTTTCTTCTATTATCTGGTTTGAATGGGTCAGCTGAGGGGAAACTCCTTTTAGTGTTGTCTCTGTAAAACTCAGATCTTCCTTGATTTCAATAAGAAACGTGAACTCACACACAAAGCAGTTATCCATGTGGCAAACTTGGCTGACTTGAGGAGGACCCCACACTGCACAAAAGTCACAGCAGCACCTATCCATGGGGTCCTAGTCAGTGCACAACTCTTTTTAGCAGTGTCTCCTCTCTTCTTTTCTCTGTTCTGACTCCTGCTATGCCAGTTTCTTCTGCAGATCAACTTACCTACATTGTTTTGTGTCTTGGGGTCTTGGTGACATCTTTTTCACCTCTTTTTATTTTCTAATCCATATGATTTATCAAGGAATTTTCCTAAACAAAGAAATTTTTCTCCCTAGGAGAAACCTTAATACCGAGTCTTCCTGTAATGACAAACTGAGATACGTGGAGGAGTAGACACAAAACACTTGGAAGGTTGACTCACTGGTGACCCAGACCAGCTCAGGGACAAGGCTTCAGTCCCCAGGAAAGGGCACCAAGAGGAACTCATAACTCAGGTCTCAAAGCAGAAGCCTAATTACAAGCTCTGTTTTGCAAAGCAAGGCCCAGCAGCGGTCAATTTCTGGAAAGCATTGTTGAGGGGGATTGGAAGGTACAACTGTCATACCACATGGGAGGTCAGCTGTCAAAATAAGACTTTTTTTTTCTGGTCAAATGAACTGAGGGTACCATCTCCTTTGAAGTAGTCAAGTTAAATCTGGGAACTTGAGCTGGTTCATAGGCCATCCCCCATGGAATCTGGAGAAGCTAACATAGAAAACATGCAATCTTTAAGTCACCAGAACACTCTTTCATTAATGTAAAATTAGACTAGCAAGCCAGAGTCACAAAAACATCATGGTGGTACTGGCATAAAAACAGATGTGTAAATCAATGGAATAGAATAGAATACAGAGACAAACACATACACTTACAGTCATCCAGTATTTGACAAAGATGCAAAAACTGTATGTTGGAGAAAAGATAGCCATTTTTAACAAATGGTGCCCGGAAAACTAGATATCCATATGTACAGTGAAACTAGATCCCTCTCTCTTGCTCTGCACAAAAGTCAACTCAAAGTGAATAAAAAATGTTGGAATTAGACCAGAAACTTTGCAACTGCAAGAGGAAAACATAGGATCAACACTCCATCACATAAACACAAGGAACTACTTCCTGAATAGGACTCCTATAACATAGAAAATAAAGGTGAGAATCAATAAATGGGATAGCATCACACTAAAAACCTCTGCACAGTAAAGGAAATAAGAGAACAAAGAGAGAGTCTACAGAATGGGAGATCTTTGCCAGCTGCTGAAAAAACTCAAGCCAGCATACCATTCTGGATTAATATCCAGAACATGTACAGAACATAAAATCAACACTGGGGACTGGAGTGATGGCTCGGCAGTGGGAACACTTGCCTGCATGCGCAAGGACCCAGGTTCCAACTTCTGTACCACATACACAACTAAGTGTTGGAGAAACAAAGAACAGATGAATAAATAAAATTGATTTTCTCTCTCTCTCTCTCTCTCTCTCTCTCTTTTTAAAAAGCTCAACACCAAAAAATCAAATAACCCGTTCAATAAATGGGCAGATTAACTGAACAGACACTTCTCAAAAGAGGTACAAATGGTCAAAAGATATAGGAAAAATGCTCAACATATTTAGCTATCAGAGAAATGCAAATCAAAACTACATTGAGATTCGACCTTACTACACTCAGAATAACAATCACCAAGAATACAAATAATGATAAATGATGGTGAGGATGCTGGGAAAAACAAACTCTTATATACTGTTGGAGGCAGTGTAAATTGGTACAGCTACTATGGAAATAAAGAAAGAGGTTCCTCAAAAAACCTAAACATCATACTACCATATGATCCAGCTACACCACTCTTTGGAATGTATCCAGAGAGAGTTAAAGGCAGCATATTTTAGGGAGAATATGAATGCTCGTGCTCATTGCAGCACGATTCATAACAGCCAAGTTATGGAATTAGCCTAAATGTCCACAAACAAATGAAAGGCTGTCATGCCCACTGGGGAAACTTTCACCAAAGAAGATCTTAGGAAAAGGCTGTGCGAAGTTATGTAGATGGCATGCTGGCTTGAGTTTTGTCAGCAAATATTTACTCCTTACCCCCTGACTCTGTAAGAGTAATAAACTTTCCCTTTACCATTGTGTTTGGGGTTGACCATGTGATTTGAAAGGTCAATACAATGTTAGCAGAGGTGGAATATGCCTGTCCACATGGACATGTGAAGACCATGCCCCAAGAGGTTTATCAACACCAAAAGGATGACAGACATGGGAAGCAGGCCTGAAATCAAGCCAAGCCCAGCTGAGCTAATCTAGGTCAGCCAACCACAACGAATCTGTAGATTTTTTTTTTTTTTTTTTTTTGTAGTGCTGGAGATGGAACCCAGATCCTCACATGTGCTAGGCAAGCACTCAACCATAAATTCTATCCACAGCTGATCTCTGGACTTATGAGCAACAAATAAATGCTGTAGGTGTGTGTCATCAAATTTTCTGGATGTTAGTTGTACAGTACTTATCTGAAAAGTATGTAATTTATCGCGTAGATGATGAGACCTGTGAACTAAAGGCCAACCAATGAGGGAGAATGATGATTCTGGTGCAAGACCCCACAGCACTTTACTCCATCCCCATAGTTTAATCATCATGAAAGCAGAGTGGCACACAAAGGAACTGACTGAGTGGATGAAAGGCAAGAGCTTTGGCCCTAAAGAGTTGTAATACTGGGAGCCACACTACCCTTGTGAGGCTTGCTCTTAGCAGAGAATTGCACAACACATAAAATATCTGCAGACAGCACCAAGACTGGTCAGGATGGCCGCTGGAGGAGCGAGAACAGAAGAAGTCACATCTCTCTCAAGGTCAGGGCACAAGCAGCTTCAAAGGTGAAATGGAGTTCTGGCACCAACTGGGAAATGAGAACAACTTATTTATGTTCTAAGTTGTTGAGGCGAAATGGTAATCCTGATCAAAAGGAATATGAGAGCCAGAGTGCTGATAGACCATACCCCTACCCTACAACCATTAGCTGAATTCCTACTCCCCTCTCCTGGAACCTCCTGACTTTGAACCCATTCACCTGCAGATGCTCCATCACTATGTGTTTGTCTCTTTCTTTTGTGGAAGACTAGTTAAGACTTAACATATTCAACAGGTTTACTTCTGAAGCCCGGTAAGCACACACTTACAGTCCACCAATACTGGAAGACAAAGATCCTTTGAAAATTCACTCCACTGTGATTTAGAGCTTTGTGTTTTAATTAATCATTAAAGGTCTTGTTTTGATGAAGTAGTTCTAATCAGCATGTCATCACCATGGAGAAAATGGCTGCTTACATTCTTCCTTTGAGTATGATGTCCAACTCCTAAGGCAACAGAACACCCTTCTTGAGAGGCGGATGTACCATTTTTATTTTAAATAAAGAAACTACTACTACAAATTTGCTAAAATGAAGTGTTTTGTTTTTCATTTGTCCCTGTAAATACCAGGGAGGAAATAACTTTCAGTGTCATCAATAACCTGTAGACTATGTGACCCAGCATATTATGCACTCAGCAACTAAGAAGTGAGCTTTAAGTTCCCTTAAATGTGACTTTAACTTGATTCGTAGCTGTTTTAGTCAAGGTTTAGAGAAACATGGTGGGGGGGGGGGCTGGTAATTATCCATTTATAGGAGAAATTCATTATAAGGAATTGGTTCACAAGACTGTAGGGCTGTCAAGTCTGAAATCTGTTGGAGACACAGGCAAGCTGAAGACCCGAGAAAGAGGTGATATTGCAGCTCACACCTGAAATCAGTGTGGATGAAAATTCCTTTGTTCTCAGGGATTTCAATCATTTTCTTTTCAAGATATTCAACTAATTGAATGGGGCCCACCCATATTATTGAAGCTAATTGGCCTTCAAAGTTTGTTGCATGTAAAAAATACTTCCACAGCAACATTTAGACTAGTATTGACCAAAAATTTGGTACGAGTTATAACCAAGTTGACACAAAATATTAATCATCAGAAGCAAATGATAAAAATTTTTTACAAAATAATAAACTGACAAAGGCTGTGTAACTGATATAGAATAAAAGATTTATTGTAGTTAATAAATTTTTCTATATTAAAAATATTTTCATGGCTGAATTTTTATCAGTTTCAAAAAATAATATAATAATCCTAAAAGTACTGTTTTCCTTACAAAGGTGAACAAACATGTGTTCTCACATACATCCATAGGTTTGCTTACAATATAATCACTATGTTAATCTCACATATTACAAAACTCAAGTGATAGAATTCATAAAATGAGACATCTACTTTGATACTGTCAGGAAACATTTCCAAACAGAACACCAAATCCTTGGGGAAAAAACCAAAGTGTTTAACATCTTAATATTCCTGGGATAGAAATGGCTTCAACCTGATTCAATAACCTTTTCAATTTGGAGCAAAAGAAATTACCTTATCAAATGGTGAAAAGTGATACAAAGTTGATTAAACAAAGAACTAGCAGAAACTGGCAGGCAGAGAACAACTCATGGTGTAAGCAAAATTCTCCCTTGGTTGCAGGACTTAGTCTGCCCAGAACCCATCCCTACCACGCACCTGCTCTTTGACCTTGGATGATAACTTCATGCTTTTGAAGTCTCACTTTCCTCTTCTGCACACTGGAGATAATTCCTACTTCATGAGGATGTTGAAAAACTAAATGATCTCCTAAATGAAAGTGACATATAGTTCTAGAAACATAATGGATATTTAATAAATGCTAGCAATCTTTGGCTTTATTTTGTTCTCCTAAGCTATTAATTATTTGAGCATATGGTCCAGCAGGAGAGGAAAATCATTTTCAGTTCATAAACCACACTGGTAGTGCAAAATCAAGCCACTCTGATATTGTTAATTGAAGATACAAGGTTAGCATGCATCTCTCAGCAGTTGGCAATTGTCCTCTCTGTGACTCTGCTGCTCTTGGGACAGATCAGCATTATGTGAGCAACAATACCTTGCTGGTTTTCCTGTGGCTTCTGTGGTGGTTTTGACATTGTGAAGAGCATGGGCTCTCAATCTGAAAGCTCAGTATCTTTCAAGTCATTCTCTAGCCATCTACTCAGAGGCTTTTCCAGAAACTTTAGCTGAAAGGAGGAGAGGAAAATCAGGGAATCCAATTAGATTATCCTTTCACAAACAAAATTCAGAGATTTAAGCATAATATTTTACAAAGAGTAGAATTAATAGTTCCACTAAAGAATATGTGAAAATAACACACAGAATAAATACAAACACGAGAACAATTTTGTACCTTTCTTACCAATCTTGCGCGTAGTTAAAACTCTGCAACCTTAGTTTTTCAACTGATGTGATTAGAATGCCCTTTTCTAAGTCACCTGGATACTTCTGGCATCTTAAGCCTCCCAAGAAGGATGACTGTGGAGTTTTGGGTCTGCTGCCCTCTACCTTTTGGAAACGTGGTTCGTGTATATTCTGATTGCTCTATGTTCTATGAGTTGATAGAGCTAATTAAAGAGATGCCTCATTCTGCCTGTTGGCATATTCTTCTGACTTCTCATCTCTCCATCACATATCAGAAGCAGAGAGAATAAAGAAAAAGTTACATGACAGCACAGCTCTAAATTTTGTAATGACCTTTTATTCAGAAGGGAAGCATCTCTAAAATCCTTTCAAAACTTCTGTAAAGAAGAATCTACTGATAGTTTTTTTTTCCCCATATGGACCGAGAACTGGCCCATGGTAATAAGTCAGCCCTGATTTTATTTCCACAGAAAGACACCTCTTAACCTCTGGGGCAAGGGACCACACAGGAAAGCACTTCACCTGTGGGCACCAAGAGTCAATGAGCCCAAGTTTGGTCTTGGGCATGGGCTTGGGATCTGAGTGAGAAACAATGATGAGAGAAGAAAGCCCAGAATCCTTCAAGTCATTCTCTAGCCATCTTCTCAGAGGCTTTTCCAGAAACTTTAGCAGAAGGAAGGGAGGAGGAGAGGAAAAGCAGGACAGACAACAGAAAGAACCCTCATGGAAGAGTACTTCCTACAGAGCTCAGTTTCAAGGCCTAGGGCTAGACTGTAATTCAGGTAGGGGGAGAGCATTTCTCTCCATGTTTCAACATCTATTGAAGAAACTACAAAAGCATCTCCAAGGCCACCAGCAACAGGTGACAGTACAGCCACACACAGCCAGAAGGGCCACCGAAGTGGGAGCATCCCTCTAAGCTCTTATAACCGGAAGTAGGGTACTGGGCATGGTAAAAGGGTTGGAGATCCATAGGAGCTCCCAGAAAAAATGTCACAGGGATCCAGAGGGTACAAAAGAAACCATAGCGACCTCTCCAAACGGAAGTGAGGGATTTGGGAACCTGAGTCTGGAATGTCGGAGACGTTGCTCTTGGCAACAGCACCAGTGCTGCATTTCTGTTCACTTGAATCAAACTCCTGGTATGCTAGTCCTTATCAACGGCACTTGAGGAAGCATTTGTGGACAAAGGGGTCCATGACTTGCAAGAAGCCCAGCTGACTTTGGGAGGGTTTTAGCAGGGGGAGAGCTGAGCTGAGCAAACATTTATGTCGATAGTCCCTCACTGCAGCATGATGCACCTCTGAGGCAGAGCTCAAGTCACTGAACTTGGGGCTCAATGTGTTATGTGCAAGATCAACACATCCACATAACCCGGCAAATCCCTGATAGATTTGTAGGGAGAAAAACAAATGACCATGCCATTGAATACACAGAAACATAGACTTCCTGTTTGCCTGAGATTGTCTCTTATCTCATGCCTTGACCTGTTGTCCTGCACCCCTACTTCCTGGCTCCACAGATAAGGAAGTAAGTTCCTGCAGCTGAACTGAGGGGAGGCAGTTGGCAAGGTATTCAGTCTGATTGCTGTTCCTGCAGGGTCCTCCTGCCTCCTGCTCTCCTCCTCCAGGCTGACTATGGCTCACAGAGGCCAAAGCCAGGTGGTAGAAAGTGCACAAGAGCAGGCAGCTGGGACAGCTGTCCTCTGACCTTATGGAAGACCCCATCCATCTGTCCCTCTGTCTTGTGAAACAGAG
Organism: Aplodontia rufa; assembly: GCA_004027875.1. Lineage (NCBI taxonomy): Eukaryota > Metazoa > Chordata > Mammalia > Rodentia > Aplodontiidae > Aplodontia > Aplodontia rufa. Next base: position 48,663 of record PVKS010008513.1, on the reverse strand, counting down.
GAGCTTCACAGGCCTGTCCACAGTGGACAATCACGGAGCAGGTGGTCAGATTTGTGTGCCCAGTGATGTAGGTCTGGGGAAATGGAGTCCAAGGGAAGAAAAAGGGGTGGGAAATGGGGTCTTAGCTCTAGAAGAGATGGGCTCCCCGATGGACCTGATCCACTAATGTCACCATGGATAGAGTTGGCACTCACGTAGGCTTATCACATCCTGTCAAAGACCCTGGTCCTTCAGGGGGTTTGGAAGGATAGGATTGGATGACTCTTAGAGAGGATGGTACAGTCAAAAAAGCCACAAGCAAATCAGAATATCCCTCACTTGTTATACCACCATCTGTCTATTTGTACCCACCTCCTAAATTCCCCTTTCCTACCCAACCTGCATTATCCAGAAGTCTCCATGTTGCAAAATGGTTTCTGGCTCAGTCATAATCCCATGAAACCTCCTTTGGCCTCATTTTTGAGAGAGCTATCAGGTGATGACCATATTAAGCACATCCCTTGGTTTTAGATTATATTGAAAATGCAGTTTCTTCTTCCCTCTGCTATCCTCCTGCTCAACTGCCTCACCCTTGTTTTAAGCCCTTACGTTTGCCTTCCGTGGAGCTGTTTATTTTGTCAGCAAGAAGTATCACCTGTCCATTTGCCTGCTAATGAACTGTACAATCCTAACAGTCTGACCCACTCCAGCCCCAAAGGAATGTTGTGGGCCAGGCCACAGAGTCAGGTGGGGCAGGGTGTTCTATAGGCAGGAGGGGAGGCTGTGGTTACAGCTGGAGACAGAGACAGAAAAAACTGTCTAACTCACTGGTAATGCACACAGCTCTGTAGTGGTTGGTTTGCACACATTGTCCCTTTATTACAGCTGAAGAAACAGGAGCCCAGAGAGTGTGAATGGTTCTCTGGGTGACATAGCAGGTGAGGAGGGTGAGCAACAGAACATGCATTTGATCCCTGGCTTAAGCCAAAGGTTCTGGAAGCTGCTTTGTGGTTTGCAGGCTGCACCTGAGGTGGGAACTGTACACACAGGTGTTCCAGGCTACTCTAGTCAGCTTTTTTAAAAATGTGGTGACCAAAAGACATGGCAAGAATAACATATATAAAGAAAAGTTTATTTTAGCTCATGGTTTCCTAGATTCAGTCCACAAGCAGTCCACTCCATAGCTCTGGGTCCAAGGTGATATAGAACACCAATGACAGAAAGGCTTGGCAGAGGAAAGCAGTCAGGACCTGGCAAACAAGAAGCAGTGAGAACTGTTCTCATCAGGGACAAAATATAAACCTCAAAACCATGTCCCCAGCGACCCACTTCCTCCAGCCATATTCTGCATGATTATAGTTGCCACCCAGTTAATCCATATCAGTGCATTAACCCGATTCAGTTACCCTTCTCATAATCTAATCATTTCATCTCTGAAAATTCTTGTGGTCACACACATGAGCTTTTGGGGAACACCACATGTCCAAACCATTTAACATAGGAAGCTTCACAGGGATATTTGCTCTCTTAGCTATAGAACTGAGTTGGAATCAATGCTCGAGCTCCTGGGATTAGCATGGTTTAAAAGGAAGCTTGCAGAAGCCATTCCTAAGATTGGAACTGAGGGCTGGGATCTGAGTTGTAGTCAGGAAGCTAGTGGAGAGGAGAGCACAGGTTGCGTCCCTTCTCTCAGCCCACCATCAGAGAAGAAGCATCATTCACATTCCATATCCTTCCAACCACCAGGACCTACTGTCACCACAAGTATATGACTGGTTATGAAATTGGAACTTTGAGGCACTAGTTTTGAACCACATATAATGAAGCATCAGGTGCCCCCAAACAATTCTATAAATCCATTAGTGCCTATCATTAAAAATAGGTACATGTCAACCTGAACCATAAACTGGACTCCTCAATACTCTCATCTGAGTTTGGAAACCACATGAAAGGGTTAATCAATTCAGCAACATTTAAAAAAGAAGCACCAACTGGGAATGGAGTGGACAGTGGAGCAGTGTCCAGAATGAACAAGAAGAACACCAGTCCCCAAGGGGGATGGATGGCCCTGGCAGAGACGTCCAAGATGGAGAGGTCAAGGGGGAGGGAAAAGGAGTAGGCTTTCATCCTTAATGAGAGAGAGAGAGAGAGAGAGAGTCTTTTGTCAGACCACATGGAAAGAAAGCTTCTTCCTGACTCCTGCTAGCCTTTTAGGGGCCACTTCAGAAATCGAGGGATGTGGAGGAATTACTCAGGTAACTGGGGACACTTAGAAAGTCAGCTAAGGAAACAGACTCTACTCTTGACATTGAGTTCACACTCAGACATTGGAAAAGAACTCAAAGGTGCTATTTGGCTCTCAGCATGCTCTGCCACCATGTGTCTCCAGAGAACATGCCTCTGGAGGGAGAGTCATTCGAGTCCAGCTGCCTGCTAATGAGGGTCATCTGCCTCCATTCCTGGCCAGCTAAGTCTTTTCCTGGTATGTCAGAGAGATGCTCTCAGTGAGCCGGGATCTCAGCCTCCTTCTGCACCCTATCCTTTAGCTTTAAGACATGTGACATCCATTTCCTCTAGAAACCTCAGGAACTCGCATTTAGTGTCTTCCTGGGTGAGTAAAATTAATGTATTGCAAAGTTAATTTACAAAGTGGAAATCAGTCACAAGGGACACAGAGAGGAAACCCTTTAAATAGCACGTCATAAAAACGAGCTGTCAAAGAAAATGGCTAATGGTATGAATTCAAAGCTTAATCATAAGAGCATGCTGTGGATCTCCCTGGGATCTTACCTCTGTCCGGAGAGTTCACAGGATAGTAGGGTGAGGACAGGGAGGGTTCAGTTACGGATTTCTGTCCATTTGTGAGGAACTTCACTTTAAGAAAGTATCACAAAAAATCAAAACTTAGGGAAATAGATGTTAGGTAAATACATAATCACCTTTAAAATCAGCTTAACCCAGAGATCTAAGGGTCTATTGTCTCCACTCATCTGTGGAGGTGGGGACTAGACCCTGGACAATGAGAAAGTTGGTCTAGAAACATGAGTTAAATTCAGATAAGATGTAATGTTTTACAATTTAATACTATTTTTAGAGTTATAACGGGAAGGGGAAGGGAGGGATAAGGGAGGGTAATTGGGGGGGCACTCCTGGGGACAGTTGCAATGTCCAGAATATATACACATCTTATACACATTTTATATTGTTTTGTTAAAATCTTGTAAGATTGCTCAAAAATAAAAAAATTAAAAAAAAATAATTGACACTTAAAAAAAAAAAGGATGCTTTATTTTACACACACATTTATGGTAGGATATCTGACTCCAAGCATCATTTGAAAGTCATTTTCTGCCCAGACATTAAGCAGGCTTTGGAATTCAAAGTAGTTGATCTTGCTGTCAAAGGCAACATAAAAGAGCTAGGTATCTGCAGAGGTCCCCAATCCATGGGGATTTACATAAATTAGCTTTAACTCCCTAGACCGCGTCTTGGGAGCAGCCCTAGGCCTTCTTCCAAGTTTCTGCATATTTCAAGGCTCTTAAAGGATCCTTCTGTGTCCTGTGGAACATTTGGCCTCACATGCATTCTACTCTCCAGCTCTGAAGGCATTCTCTTTCAGTTGGTGGCACTGACCCAAATGCAGAATTGTCATGATTAGGGTGATGACAGCTGCTATGAGAAAAAAAAATCTATAGAATAGAATTTACTTTTCTCTTAAGCAATACTCTAAGGTGGATATTTCTGATTGACAGGCAACTTTCCTTCATGTGATGATCAGGGGCTCCTTCTCTTTCCAGGTTTAAGAAGACTTCTGCATGCACAGCTGCTTCTTAATCCCCTTCTGAGAATGAACACACATCACTTTAACCCACATTCCATGGGTTAAGTTCAGCCAGCTGTATAGCCCCACCTTAGATGCAAAAAAGAGGAGCTGAGAAATGTTCTGGTTGGCAACTGCTTCCCGCTGTACCTCTGTACCATGCAAGCATGAGCATGAGTTTTATTGGCCAGTTCACCATCTTTGTCAGAAGGACATCTCATTTCCTTGATTTTACCTCTAACTAAAGGACTTTTCTTGGAACAGGAGTGGTGGCAGCTTTTACAGAAAGCTGACTGGTGAAAGGGTATTATTACTGTGATGAAAACAACCTCAAGTTGAATTTAGTTATTCTAAGTCCCCCCAAAATTCACTGCCTGTCAAACCACCAGGACTTTCTTGTTGGGCATCTCTCATGACATGTTTTTCTAATTTCTTTTCTCACTACTCATCCAGCCTTAAACTTCTTGTTAATTTCTCAGGGAGACATAGTAGGGATAGGAGCCAGACCCACGCACACGAAACTTAGAGCTGAGCCAGGAGTTTATACACATCTTTATGGGATCCGTTTTCCTTTTGCATTTACAGAGTATATTCCCTTTCCAAAGACGTACAAAACTAGAACTCATTTTTTTTAAAAAAAGAAGAATTTCCAACTACTTTGAAATTAAACAATAAAGTGCTTCCCCCCCACACACACATACATTTTCTTGGTGCATTAAAGTTATACATAATGATGGGATTTGTTATTATATATTAATTCCTGCATACAATATAACAATAAAATTTGGCCAATGTCCCACCCAAGCACTCTCCCCTCCCTCCTCCTGTCTCCTGGTTCCTTTCTTCTGCTGATCTCACATTTAATTTTTTTTAATTTTATTTATTTTTTTTCTGTTCCCATTTTTATTGATTGTGTGGGAATTTTTTAGTTTCCTAGAGGTATCAAATATATATTTTTTCTCCCTCTTAACCCTTTCTTTCCTTCCTCTCCTTTCCCTTTCTTCTTCCTCTTTTGTAGGAGACTCCCTTTACTTCATCTATTAATTTGCATTTGAATGGTTCTTTATGTAAAGTCATCCTTACTTCCTCCTTTTTCTTGTTTTACTCTGGCTTCCACACACCAGAGAAAACATTTGACCTTTGAGTTTCTGAGTTTGGCTAAATTCACTTATCATGATATTCTCCATTTCCATCCATTTCCTGGCAAATGCCATAAATTTATTCTTTCTAATAGCTGAGTAGAACTCCATTGTATGTATATACCACAATTTCTTAATCCAGTCGTCTAGTGATGGGCCTTTGGATTGATTCCATAATTTAGTTATTGTGAATTGTGCTGCTGTAAACACTGATGTGGCTGTATTGCTGTAGTATGTTGATTTTAAGTTAGCACTCTCATTTTTTTTTACTTTGCATCTGTTTTTTAATTTTTTTATTCATTCAAGATAGTCTTACATTTAGGAGGGAATCATTGCCATACAATCATGAACAAGTGCATGGTGAAAGAGCAAGCCAAGAATGATGCCATTTCATGGTCTCACAACTTTGGGTTCTCCTCAATCCCATGTTTCCCCCTACTTTACCCCAGTGTTAGTTGGGCTTTCCATGGAAGTGGAAAGTTCCCCACTGGGATGATACTCCCATACTCCCTCCCTCCAGTTGCCTTGATGTCCCTCCTATTCCCTCTCCCTCTCCCTGTCCCCTCCCTTCATCCTCCAGCATCATAGGCAAGGTTCCCCCTGCTCATGTAAAAATTCACCCATGTTGAGATTATTATTAGCTTAGCCAACTTTCAGTCTGTTTCTGGTTGTATTCTAGCTTCCACTTCTGAGAGAAAACATTTGGCCCTTGGGTCTCTGAGTTTGGGATATTTCACTCAGCATAATTTTTTCCTTCTCCATCCATTTGGCTGCAAATGCCATGATATCATTCTCTCTAATAGCAGAGTAGAATTCCATTGTATATGTGTACCACAGTTTTTGAATCTACTCGTCCAGTGAGGGGCATCTGGGTTGGTTCCATAGTCTAGCTTTAGTAAATTTAGCTGCTAAAAACACTGATGAAGCTATATCTTTGTAATATGCTGAATCTAGCTCTTTTGCAAAAATACCCAGGAGTAAGATAGCTGGGTCATAAGGACTGGAACCACCTTATAGCATGATCATTTTTAATTATGGTGATTTAAAAATGAATTCAGAGCTGTGAGTGGGACATATTTTTTTGCTCCTTATAAGGGGCAGGTCAGAAATTATGCTATCTCTTTCTTGAACTTCCTTTTCTCCAGGATCTATTTAACATTTTTCCAGCTCCTGGTGACTCCACCTGCCTGGTCCACAAGCTAGAATTCCAGGACTTTCATTTCTCCATCTTTTTATGCTCTTTGGCTGCACCTGCTCCCTGTTCTAAGACACTTGGAGTCTTTCCCTGGTCTGTCTCCTACTCCTTGTCTTCTAGTAGCTACTCGCTGTGTTTTCTCCAGGGATTTTTCACTTCTTTATTTGGAAGAGACACAGTGGGATACGATTAATCCATCTCTACCAGAATCTAAACTCACTGAAGGTTTCTAATTAGCTCACTATTCCAGAAAATTCTCTTGCTGGGGCAAGGAGGATGGGTTGAAGGCAATTATGGTAGAGCAGTAACCCTTGAGCTGGAAAGAAAAGGGCAAGAGTCCAGAGCTACTGAAAGGTGGGTTCTGAAGAGGTTGTGACATTTGGAAGTATCTAGAATGGTTCACTGAAAGGAAACAGGAAGAGAAGCAAATTGCTCTATGAATGTCAGTTTTGTTTTTAAGCAAATTTTTAGACAGCTGGTTCCTCTCATAGACCAGAACAGGCAGATTTCAAATCTTTCCAGTTTTTTCTTTCTACACTCCAGGAGGATTCATTGCCTTGGCATTATCAGTCTGGCCAAGATATTATCCATTCTAATGAAATGTATTTGAGCCAGCTTGAAAGCATTGGAAAATTTCGTACAATTGTCCTGATTGCCATTTTTTTTATGGGACAAATTCAAAATAGGTTTTATTTGCATAAGAAATCATAACCTTAGACTGTGAAGTAGTCATAGGTAAAGTCCTATTCTACTTTTATGTTGCATCATGGTGCGGTTTTTTTTTTTTTTTTTGGATCTGTGTTTAAGAATTTTGCCATTTATTTCTATGATTTGTTAGCAACACATTTTAGAGGAAATTAACAAAACTTGAGCCTGCCTAGTGGTTTATGAAAGAAGCTAATAACTGTGATGCCACTATAAGTGTAGCTGGCATAAGGTTTTCCTGACCTATCTTTTCAGGGATAGACGTGTCTTTTAATGTTTCATATATACACATCACACAGACACACAAAGATATATTGTCATCTTTCACACCTTTCAGCTTCTTACAAATTCTGTTCTCTTTTCTCCATTATCTTTCACAAGTAAGCTCAGTGATGATTAGTCATTCCAACTATGAATAATTTGCCTCTTACCTTTATATATATATTTATAAATATATATATGTATGTGTGTGTGTGTGTGTGTGTGTATTTTTTTATTCTGCCTATCAGGTGTACACAGTGACCCAAACCTATTTGGGTTGGTCATAGTCAGCTTTTCATCACTGTGATAAAGAATACCTGACCAGGACACCATAGAGGAAAAGTTTATTTTGGCTCACAGCTTAGGAGGTTCAGTCCATGGTAGGATGACTCCATTGCTCTGAATCCATAGTAAGGAAACACATCATGGCAGAAGGCCGCAGTAGAGAAAAGCTTTTCTGTTCATGGCAGCCAAGAAGCAGAGACACAGAGAGGAAGGGGCCGCAAGGAAAATGCACCCTTCCAGGGCACATCCCTGGAGAGCCACTTCCCCTAACAGTGCCCCACCTGCCCACAGTTTTGGCCCAGTTTGTCCATTCAAACCAGCATTGACTAATTAGGTTATTTCTCCTGTAATTTAGTCATTTCTCTCCTGAGTATTCTTGCATTGGCACAGGAGCTTTTGGGGGATGCCTCTTACCCAAACTGTAGCAGTCATAGTACCAAGATGGAGGTCTACTCTACCTCATTAATACGATCTTCCTTCTGTCACAAGCTGTGTGCTTGACTTTGGAAAGAAAAACATAAATAAAACTAAAACAAGAAAGAAATTCCCAAGATAAACAGCATAAAAGACTGAGAATCAAAGCTCTTACATTTGAGACAGAATTGTATTATTTCTTGGAAAGAATTTTGAGAAAAGAATCTGTGGACTGAGGGAGAAATTGCTCCCCTTTGTGTAGCTTGCTGCAAGTAGACAAAAGAAATAAAGGGATGAAGGGCCGGCAATCAGCTGCTTTCAGAGTCCTTAACTGAGGATAAATCTCCTAGGATCTGGGGCTTCAGATAGCATTCTTGCACTGGAGAAAGCATCACTGCAGGGTGCTGCCCACACTCCCTGTTGCCTGGACAGGCTTCTGTTTCTTCTTTCCTTGACCTGAAATGAAGTTTAATCAGAACACTTAGTATGATCCGTTAGAAAGAGTGAACATACGAGATTGAGGCTGTTTGTCCTCAGTGCTGGTTCAGATCTTAAATATCTTCCAAAAGCTCAAGCGTTAAACGCTCAGCCCCCAGCTTGGTGTTACTGGAAGGTGCTGAAAACTTTAAGAGGTGGGGCCTAGTGGGAGGTCTTTGGTACTGGATGAGTGCTTTTGAAGGGGATGGTGAGACCCTGGCAATTTCCTTCTTTTCTTTCTCTCCTAAGCATCCCAATCATGAGGTGAACAGGTTTCTTCCACTACATACTTTGCCACAGGCCCAAAAGCAACAGGCTCAACTGACCCTGGGCTGAAATTGCCCAAACTATGAACCAAAATAAACCTTTCCTAGTTTTAAGTTAATTATCTCAGGTATTTCATTACAGTAATGGAAAGCTGACTAATACCCTTATGCATAAGTAAGTCAGAATTTCCTTCTCTATCAGAATAGAAGGACAGGACTTTGATAGAAAATTCTAATTACTCAGGAAGTATGGGCAGTGGTACCAGTTGTGAGCATTTCTGCTTTCTTCCTCCAATTACAGTTTTTCTGACAGCCCACTTTCTGGTATCACCAGCATTTTATTTTTGTGGCTCAACCTACTAATGGGATCCTGCTGCTGCTGTGGGATCTGGCCATCCTGAATGGGAACATTTTTTGGTCGAAGTTTTGCAAAAGATGTGGTCAGCACAGCCCACACTGAAGATTATGGTGGGAAAGGTAGCTGAGATAGGGAGTCCACTGGATTTAAGTGCTTTGGGAATCATATGCAAAGATTTTCTAAGACACTGCAGTTGGTTAATTAAAAACATCTGCAAATATCCCTGTGTATTGATGCAAAAGCTAAACATAAGAACAGATTCCACATTTCAGGGTACTCAAAATAGCATCAAGGACTCAAAAATATCTGGAGTACCTATGTCTAAAATCTCACCAAAAGACAAAAATCCCTAATGAACTTTGGCTTGCTTAGTTTCCAGACTCGACAACTTGGTCAACTGTGGCAATGAATCTGCTCATTGTGACCCAGTTTAGATTTGGTCCATTTATTCATGAATATTCAATGACTAATTTATCATTCAAAATGCTGTCAAAATACTTTACCATGAAACGACATTAAACAGGTAATGGAGAAGGTTGGTAATGAGGCTTATGAGAAGGGACTTGGATTTCCCGTGTCAAATAACTAAGCATGAGCTGAGGAAGAAAGGGCCCTAAAGTCAGGAGATGCCCCTCAGGGTGGAAAGTGTGTGATTGCAGCTGGAGGGAGATCCAGATCCACAAAGGTGGGCCAGCATTTAATTAAGGCACGATCACTGCAGCAGTTAGAATAAGAATGACGAATTAGCAAACTGTGCACTTAACTATACTTAACCTGCCTAAGGCCTTGCGTTGAGCAAGTGACAGAGCTGTGGTTCAAACCCAGAGTCTTACCTACAGCGCTGGTTCTTAACCATTGCTCCACTAGCCTGGATTTCCCTGGCTAGAGTGAGAACACTTGGCAAAACAGCAACTAGAATGTTGGTAGCAAGTAGGCCACTGCAGGGCTGTGTTTGTTTGGGTGTGCAGATGTGTGTTCCTATTGTAGTTCACCGCGTTCTGAATCTGCACAGCAGACCACTGCCAACTGGAACTGTGGTCCCACCATTTCTATTCTTCAGCTTTTGCAAGTTGAGAGGCAAAGGACTCTGCCCCAAGGCTGCTTGTTGTGGCGAAAAACCAAGATGGACCAGCAAAGAACAACGCTTTCCTTTAGAGTTCTGTGTTCCACTCACAGCTAATAAAAAATGACAGAATGTATGCAGGAATTTGATAAGGAATAGGTACAGAGTTGGAAGCTTGTTTAAGAAGAAAATCTGGTCCACTACACAGAAGCCAAAGAATGGAGTTGCCAAAAAAGTGGGTAAGGCTTCTGAATTTCCTGCTCCCCCGAAAGCAAAGAGATGGAGAAATATTTTGAAGCCAAAATATTAGTGATACTCTAGAGGTAATTTATTAGTGCTGTGGGAAGACTGGAAGTGTGTTGTTAGGAAAGTGAAATCAGTGCCTGTTTGGATTTGTGTCTCACTAAGGAGTCATAAACACCACTCCACTGGTAGGGCCAGGCTGTGAGCAGTGAGGGTGGCTATGTGCTTCTGTCTCAAGGATGTGAATGAGGGCTAGAGAAAGATTCCTCAGTGGCTGCAGTGGCACTGGGGAATGGCCTTCAGCTCCTTTCTGGAGTGGATGAGCCATACCAAAGACTAATGCCTCTGAGGCCAGGCTTCTGCCAGCAGCTCTGAGGAGTGGGCCAACTTTATTTTAGTCTGTCTTTGGAAAGGGCAATGACTCTCCAAGAAGCCCTGACCACTGGTTGACTTTTCAAGTGCATTTCCATTTCCCAGATGTCTTTGTGACTGGTTTCCAGACGGGAGGAAGGAATTGTTATAAGCAACTGTTTCAGGCAGTAGCAATCAGGGACTGAGGTAGTCTTCATCATCCCCAGGTTTGTCACTGGGCTTTAGGAAAGCTTTCACTTGCCCTTATCTTATAGGGTCTCAGTTTCCCCATCTGTAAAACAGGGGCTAAGAAGCTTCACGTAAATATCCCTTTCCATTCCAATTCTGAATCCTAGGATTCTATGAAACACAGACTAGTTTGAGAGGGTTGCTAAAATTGCTGCAAAGCAGTTCTCACCATTATTATTTTCAGTGAAATCAGGTTCTAGAATTATGCCCAGCTAGCCAGTGGACTCTCAGGTGAACATAATAAATGTGACCACCCTTATTGCTCTAAACAGTTTGAGAAAGAAAACAAGAATGGCAAATGGAGCAAACAGGAGAAAGCATGCAATTTTAGGTCAATTAGAGAATTGTCCTCCACTCTCCCAACTCCAAATTTCTACTTAATTTTGTACTTGATTTTAGAATGGTTGTAGGGACATAGTTGGAGACGTAAAGAAGCATAGGGAAAGCAATCCAAGACCTCATATTATCTTTGTCACTCAGTAGACCACCTGGCCATTTTTCCTTTCTGGTCTACATCTGTTTCTCAGAATATCTGCTCCATAGTCCCTGCTGGGTGGGTACAAATGGGAGGAGCAGAGGCAGAGAGGAAATCCGACCTGGGCTGGGACAGTCAGTCCCTCATTTGTAGAAAGTCATCACTGCAATACAGTCAGTGATGAGCTGGGGCCACTGTACTTTCTATCGGGCATCAACCCTGCAGGGACCAGGGTTGGCAAATGGAGAGATCAGGCAACTGAGAAAAAGATGTATGTGCAGAGAAGCAGATACAAGAGCCCTTGGAGATAAAGAGTGAAGGAGAATAAGCAACTTCTGTTTATAAAGATTGCAGATCTTGGTTCCACTCCCTTCTGTAGCCCTTTTGCACTTCCTGCTCTGAGATCTTGCCTTTGCCTTCCCCCTCACTTTGTCCAAGTGGGTTTCTCTTGCATTCAACCAGTCTCTGATCAGCCTCACCTCCCTGTGACTTTGTGGAAGTCACTGTCTCTTAGTTCCTTTGTTTCCTAATGTGTAAAAGGAAACAGCCAGTGTTCCTATTTTACATTTTTTCCTAGCCCTCAGATTTTATGAAGGCTTCTACAAAGGAATACGGAAAAAAAGACATAATGATTCCCTTCCTCTCCTTCAAGTAACCTGATTTAAATAGTACCCAAGCCACACCGGTCGGTGTAAACAGCCCCAATAGCTTTTGCCTTAGCAGAGGCTACTGTCCCTTCCAGAAACCAGAATGCAGAATGAAAATACAGACTTCAGAGCCTCATGGTACAAATTCTCATGCCAGCACTCAGTACTGCCAAAAATGAGGCAGGGAGCTGGCCCTCACCCACACAGCTCCTGTCTACCTGCGCCGTCACTGTGTCCGAGCGCATATTTATAGCTCCTGCGTGCCTGTTGGAAAATGTGGCTAGGGCTGTAACAATGCCCTGGCTTTGGCGCTTTTTCTTAATCCTCGTTTCCAGTCCTGTGAAATAGGTAGAATGTTAGTGATTATGAGCGATTTCAGTTGACGTTTCCATCGCACAGTGATCCTCAGACAATATATGTCTGCTTCTAAAGCATGTGCCATTTCACAAGTGCCACTGTCTGCCACAAAGGAAGGCAATATGGGTGGCCCAGTAGTGTCTCTTTGCAGCCAATGAACTGCAAGGAAAAACAGAATGTGCTGCAGCTGTAAGGAATTAGATTAGAATGAAAAAAGAAAGTTTTTCCTGGGGTGGTAAGACAGTGGTGTATATTAAAAGGGACAATGTGTTAACAAAAATCTCAAGATATTTTTAGAAAGAACAGACAGCTTGCTCTAGGGCATGGTTGGAAATGCAGTATTGCTTACAGGTCACAGAATAGATCTGAAGAAATTCAGCATCCTTTGCAGGCCCAGTCTGATGACAGGGTCACCATTAGAATCCCTCTGCCCTCACTGCACCAATTTCGTACCAGTTTCATCAAGTTACTATCTGCTTCCCTATGAATGGTTAATGAGGTCCATGTTTTAAGCAACTATACCAACTATACCTTTTTCTTTTCTCAGTCCAGTCTTTAATACCAACCTACTTCACTACCAATCTGTCCCTCACTTAGGAGATGACCCCAAACAGCCGTGGTCTTGATGCTATGAACAAGTGGTTGAATTTGAGTATCTGTGTATAGAATCCCTAAAGTTGCCTTTCTGACAGACAGCAAACCAAGGCTTCCAGATAAGCTGTCTCTCTTGCTTTACCTCATGCCCAAGGGTAGGACATTGCAGAAGGGTAGATTCAGGTGACTAACAGATAAACCTGTCTGCCTCAGGTCTCTAAATCCTAAGGAAATTTGACTGTCATGGTCAATACCCATGTGGGTCCTGTTCTGCTCACAAAGCACCAGCTCATCCAATTGGTATCTTGTGGGATATCTGAATTTTAAAGAGCTTTTTGGAAGAGAAGAGGACTTGGGGCATAATTATTTAGTAAAGATCTCCTCGAGTCCCTTTAATGGTAGGACCATTCAGCGTTTCCAAAAGATACTGCGCCATTTAGTATTTTCCATCAATAGCATATCTTCCGTAGGCCTTTGTTATTTGTTCAACTTCCCTTCATTTCCTCCTCATCCTGGGGGGAGGGAACCAAATTGCACTGAATTATTTTCAGTGCCAGGTACTGTATACTTTACGCATAATACTTTTTAAGTCCTTCTCAAATTTCTGAGGCAACTTTCCAAGTGATCTCCCATCTTCCACACACTGCCCTCTTAGTCACACGCCAGAGTATCTTCCAACCCACGACAATGTCAATAGCTTCTCACTGCCTTTGGGATGAAACTTGTTCCAGCAGCCCCAGCAACTTCTCCAACCTCCAAGTCAACAGCTTCTCCCTCATTGCCTTTAGGGTGAAACTTGATTGAGCCTCCCCAGCATCTTCTCCAACCTCCGTCTACAGAGGCCCCAAATAGGAGCTGTGTCACCCATTCTGATCTCAGAATGCATTTCCACGCCTACCCTGTCAATTAGAGCTTAGTGAATCTAATGACTTACATTTTGATTTTTCAAAACTTTTTTATCATAAGCCTTGGTTATAGTCCACAAAGCTGATGAAGGAAACTGAGGCAGGAAGGGTTACCTGATTGCACTGTAAATCTCATCTTTCTCTAGGATTTGTTCCTGCCTCCCAGCCCAGGACACACTCCATGAATCAAGACCAAGGCTGCCACTATAGCACAGTCTGCTGACTGTCTGTTCACTCTCCTCTGGCTCCCAGTGATTTCCCTTGTAGCTCTCTTCTGACGGGGCTACGCCTATTTTGTAATCTTTAAGTCATTAGATCCAAAGGGCCTTTCCGTATGCAATCTCTAAGCAGGATTTGACTACCCATTTTTTTTTAAAGGGGGAGAGTAAGAGAAAGCGAAGAGATAAAAAGGGAATCAATTTTAGTTTTTCATCTGGTTTTTGTGTCTCCAACAGTCAGTTGTGTATGTGGTACTGGGGTTTGAACCCAAGTACTCAAACATGCCAGGTAAGCCCTCTGCTGCTAAGACACCACTCCAGCCCACCCCCTACAACTGTCTTTTTATTCCCTGACCATTCCAAACTCCATCCTACTACTCACACAATTTCAGCAAGGTGTCTCCTGTTAAATTCTCTCATGGCACTTAATACTTCTTCATCATAAAACTTATAGAAACAGTGATTTTACATTTATACGTTTGCTGGTTGATGCCTGTCTACACCACCACACTATAAAATTAAAAGAAGATGGATCCATCTTCTTGTCTGCTCATTGTTATATTCACAGCACCAATCACCATGCCTGGCACACAGTAACACTCAAAAAAAATTGTATAGTGAATAATAAAAACAAATTAACAATTTGGTTATTAATAATAAATTCTGTTTTGTTGAGTTCCTTCCCCTTTTAAGATTCTGTTACATGTATTAACCATTTTAGTGACCTGTAATATGAAGCAGTTTTTTCTTCTATTTTCACTAAGTTCACTTTCTATAAGATTCAAATGATTTGCTTTTATACAAAGAATTTCAGGAAAATGATCAGCAAGTCTGTGTTCATATTTTTTTTATATGACTAAAGTTTCATTCTAGCATCTAAAAATATGATAACGTTTTTGCACAAATGAGGATGCTAGGACAACGGAGCTCTGCAAGAGTACTGTACCCCATAGTGGGGAACTCTGGGGAGAACCAGGAGGACAGGGGACTGACTGGTGCCAGTGCTGGCTTTATCCACCAACTTGACCATGAGGAAGTCCTTCCTTTCCTAGACCTCAGTTTACTCATGGGTGAAATGAGAGAGCTGCTGTCAATATGCGATGCTTTTCATGAGAATATCCAGCCATTGCCAACCATTTTCCCATAAAACCAGAATTCTCCCTGTGGGAAGAAGTCTTTCGGAACAAAAGGACTTTCTTTCTCCATAGCTGCATTTGTTTCAGGAGTTTTTATTTCCTTTTTTAAAAAGTGATTCGAGAGAGAGAGAGCGAGACAGACAGTGAGGAGGAGAGAGAGAAAGAATCAGTTTTACTTAGTTTTTCATGTGTCCTTAGTTGCTTTCACACTTCGTTGTGTACATGGGGCTGGGGTTCGAACCCACGTGCATGCTAGGCAAGTGCTGTAACCATCGAGCCACGGCTCCAGCCCCTGTTTCAGTAGTTCTTAATCTACTATTTATAATGGGAATTTAACAAGAAACACTTTATTCAGTCTCTGTACAGTACATCTTTATGGTAGTTTCTGACGTCCTTCCATTACCAGGAGTGACATCACCATGGCTAATTTGCCAATACTCTATTTCTAGAAATAATTTAAACTGGAACAGCAGGCACTGTATTCTGAATGTTAATTAAAAATGGAAAACTTCGGAAGCCCAGACTCCACTTACTGGCTGCTGAATTTTGGGCACACTCGACCTTTCTAAGCCTCAGTTGTTTAATTTAGAAAATATATATCTAACTGCCGAACATTAGAGGACTGGTCATGAGCATCATATGGGACAGCACTTGAGAAGACCGTGTTAAACTTTATGTTGTAATACACATGGGTTTTTAGATGCCCAAATGATTCCCCAAGGAATAAAGGTGTATAGAGTCAAAACAATGCCAATTGCCATGGAAATTGCACTTCCAGCAGCCATTTGGTTCCAACACCCAGACCACGATGTTAGCTGATCAAAACATCATTCTCCACAGACCAAGGTCACCGCATCCCCAAACTCCTAGACCTCTCAAAGTGCTCATTTGAGGATTTTTAGAATTACTTAGTGAAAAAGTTACTGTTCACCTTACAAAGCAATAAAGGCTTTAAACCACAGGCTTAGAAAAACAACGTACCATCAACAGGTAAATACCAGTAGCAACTGGAAAAAGAGATGTTAGAGGTATTCTAATTCAATTATAGAGAATAAAAAGTCATTTATCCAAGAAAATCTTGCTGCTTTGGTGTAGTAAACTTTTTTTTTTAGCACTATCAGAAACCAATTCCTCCAAACTGACTAATGCTCAAAACCAAATTTTTATATATGCTTAATTGATTTTCAACAATGGCACCAAGACTATTCGGTGGGGGGAATGACAGTCTCCTCAATTAGTGACGCATGGATATCTACATGCAAAATATGAAATTGAGCTCTTTTACCACAGACACCAATAAACTAAGAGTCAAACAGAGAACTAAAAATACTAAACTACTAAATGAAAATGTAAGATACAATGCTTTGCAACATTGCATTTGTCAATGATTTATTGGTTTGACACAAGCCCCCCCAGGCAACAAAAGAAAAATAGATAAATCGAACTTCTTCAAAATTAAAAATCTCTTTGTAGCAAAAAACACTATCAGGAAAGTGAACAGGCAACCCACAGGATGGGAGAAAATATTTGGAAATCACATATAATGAAGGATTAATATCCAGAATATATAAAGAACCCCTAAATCCCAATATAAAAATAAAATAGCAAAATTTAAAAATGGGTAGGAGATTTGAATAGACATTTCTCCCAGGAAGATATACTAAGGGAGAATAAGCATATGAAAAGAGGTTTTATATCACTAGCCATTAGGGACATAGAAATCAAAACCACAAAAAGATATCATTTCACACATATTAGGATGACATTATCAAAAAACAAAAAGTTGAGTAAGGGAAATAACATGTGTTATGAGGAGGTGAAGAAATTGGAATCTTTGCATGTTGCTAGCGGGGTGATAAAATGGGACAGCCACTGGGGAAAAAATTTAGGCAGTTCCTCAAAAACTCAAAATATAGAATCAATACATGACCCAACAATTCTACTTGCAGGTATGTATACAAAACAAATGAAAAGGAAATTCAAAAAGACATCAATGTTCAAGGCAGCATTATTCACAATAGTTAAAAGATGTTGACCAACAGATAAATGAAACATGGCACATAAAGAAAATGAAATAGTATTCACTCTTAAAAAGGAATGAAAATCTGGCACATGCTACAACACAGACAAACCCTGAAGGTATTATGCTAAGGGAAATAAGCCAGGATAAATACTATATGAATCCACTTATAAGACATAATTAGTATGAAGAAAACATAGAAAGTACACAGTGGTTATGTGGGGCTGGTGGGAAGAAGGAACGGGGAATTAATGTTTAATGGGTGCACAGTTTCTGTTTGGGAAGACAAAAATTTCTAGAGATGGATGATGGTCACAGAAACGTGACCAACTTAATGCCTTTGCAGAGTACACTTAAAAATGATTAGAATGGTAAATTTTACATTATATACACTTTACCATAATAAAAACTGGAGCAGAGCTCTTAAGGTCAAGAAAAAAATGTTTTTTGGTCATCTGTTACAGAGAGTATGCGCTCTGTTTATTTCAGGGTCTTCAAACTCAGAAAGGGAAAGCAGAACTGATGGGAAAGAGTCAGTGTCTAAATTTCTCAGCACCTCCTGAAGCAGCCCTCACTCATGCTCATCAATCTCAGTTTCTCACTGATCAATTTTCTTCTTTTTCTCCTTCAGATACTTTTCACGATGGCAAATAAGGATGTCAAGGTCCAGCACCCTCGCATCTCTGGGTAAATGAGATGTCACCTTAGCCTGCAATCATTGCTCAGATCTGCACAGCAAACAGCAGAGCAGAAAACTGATGTAACGCTTTGAGTAAATCAGGGGAGAAAAAGACACCCATTCCCACAGGTCAGGGGATGGAGACAGTCCAGGGAGAAGAATGAGAATAGGAGCAAGTACTCTGCAATAATGGCTATTTCCCTCTGACTTGCTATGCAAAAGAAATACAAAACACACAGGCTCAAAGAGTGACAGACACAAAAATCTCCATGGAAGAGTCTGGGTGCTAGCAATTGTACCTGCAATAGCGCTCATCTTCCAGCTCAGGAGCACAGCTCCCACTTTCCGTGGCACAGCAATAACCAGGGCACTTACAAGGGAGGCCTGCATTCCATACTGCCACCAAGAGGAGAACTCTCAACACCTGAAATTGCAACCACAACAGAACCAACAGACTCATCCGCCTCATGGCAAGCTGCTGCTTTCAGAGAAAGGTATCGGTGAGATAGTGCTGCAAACCATGCAGAAGGAAGTGTTTCAGCCTTCACTTGCATAAATGAATTCAACGATCTTTTATAAAGTAATGAGAACAATATTTTCTAGGCTTCCTGTCATTCCCCCATTGAGTGCATTCAGGGGCTGGTGTTGAGAGGAAAGAGGGGCCTGTGGGAGCATTAAGGAGGAGCAGGGCATGCTATCCTAAAATTCAGCAGCATGTAAGAGAAAGAGTGGAGAGGAAACCATTCCTTCCTCCATTTGCTTAATTTTCTTTCTCATCTATATTTCTAAGAGTTAGACCATTTGTTTCTAAATCCTCCAGCAGATTGCTCATGTTCTTTTAATATGTAAAGACCAGCGGCCGGTGCACAACGAAGATGCTAGTTCATCCCCAATCCATTCAAATATCAAGGTATTATTCTTTAGTAACTTAAGAAAACAGTTCTGAAATTCTGGGTAAACAAGTGGACAAATATACTGGGAAAAATGGCAAACTAAAATTTATTTATTTTCAGTGCTGGGAGTTGAAGTCAGGCCCTTGTATATGCTAGGTGAGTGCTTTATTATGGAGCTACATCTCCAGCCCCTGGCAAAACAAAATTAATAAGGTGATGCTAGCTTCATCAAGCATTAAAATAAATTATCAAGTTATGATATGTAAAACAGTATGGTGCTATCACTAAACAATTAAAGAAAATTGACAAGCAAGGAGAAACATAAAATAGGATAATTTCTGACAGGTAGTAGGACCAGTCCTATATCCTTCACTGGGCAAGAAGCTTCACGTCAGATTACCAGCTCTGGTCTCAGTTGGTTTCTGGGAGGTGACTTTTGCCATGCCCAAAAGATGTGCATTCTTTCTTTTTTCATAAAGAGAAAGAGCTAGAGGGAGAGAGAAAGAATATCAATTTGTTTTTCATCTGGTTTTCAAATCTGGGTCCTCGCCCATGCCAGATAAGCACTGTACCACTGAGCCACCACTCCAGCTCCAATGCCTATCTTTTTCATGCATTTCCTCTCTGTCTTATCTCTCTTCACTTTTTTTCCATTGTGAACACTGTAGATAGGTCCCCAAGAGCCACTCTCAACCCCTTCTCACTTGCTCTAGTAAGAGGTATAAGAAGTGAGTTTTGGAAATGCCTTTAAAGGCAACATAGTGAACTGGTATACCTCTAATCTATGCCTTTCCTGTATTCACACTGTTTGGAATGTGGATGTTATGACAAAGGCAGCCATCTTGTGACTATGAGGATGAAAACCACAGCCAAGGATAATAGAGAATGAACAGAGAAAGAATCTGGACTATCCATGACATTGTGAACTCCAGAATTCCTGTCTTCAAATATGTTTTGCGTGAGACAAATAAATTCTTTACTTCCTCAAGACCCCAATTGTTGCATTTTTGTTACTGCCAGCCAAATGTGTTTCCAACTGATATACTTCCCCACTCCTCAAAGAGTCTCAAGGGTAGGTCAGTAAACTTATTGCAAAAGCAAATATTCAAGTAGGATCCAGAGACCCCTAACTTTGGAAAATGAGCTTGAGCAGGAAAGTATTATTTTCTCCAGAGCGCTTCCCCCTGGATGAAAATCATGATTATAATGACTGCTTAAGAAATTTTAAAAACTAATCACAGTTCAGACTTGTGGTCTATGGGCTCTAGAAATGATCTTCTGAATAAGAAAAAGAGTCACTCCTCTACTCAAAGACCTCCTGTGGTGAGCTCTTTTGCGTCCTTTCCCCATTGATGTTGGGCTTGGTCAAGTGGCTTGCTGTGCTAGTGGACTGTGAGCAGGTGCACCGGAGCAAGGGTTTTAAGCACCCTTTCTGGCTTGGCTTTGCTTCTCGTCTCTCTGCTTTCTGCTATAGGAAGAAATTGCTCTGGCTACTATTTTAGAAGAGCCATTTGCAGCAGTTAGGGAATCCAATCTTCAGCCTCATGCAGTCTCCAGAACAGACCCACATTATCATAAATGAGTAATCATCTTATTCTTATAGACCATTAAAAACTGGGGATTGTTTTTTACGCAGAATTTGGCAGTCGTAGCCAATTAATGTACTTTCAATGGCTTTCCAGCACACTCTGGGTATAAAGCTAAAGTTGGCAAAGTGACTTAGAAGTCTTCATATTCTAGCTCCTTTTCCCTCTCTGACTCCATCATCAAGTGTTCTCTTCCATTCTTACTCTGCTTCAAATATGCCAGCACCTTTAAGATTACTCTTCTTACTTGCCAGATAGGTTTCTGCCTTGGGACTCTGCACTTGCTAGTCTTCTTGACTGGAGTATTTTCTCCCAATTCCTGTATGGTTCATTTGTTAATTTCCTTCAGATGTTTAAGAAAGTCATCTCAGTAAAGACTTATCTGATCATCTGGTTTTACATTGCATTCCCAGTGCTCTTTAGCTCCTTCCTTAACTTTTCTACTTGGAGGTCATCATCATTTATTGATCCTCTTCCCACTACCAGGAGGGTAGGGACTTGGTTTTATTCAGTACAGTATTCCCAGAGTCTAGATTGAACAGCACCTGGGAGGTAGTGAGCACTAACTATTCATAAATGAACAAATGAATAAAAGAATGAATCAAAAGCTCAAAATAAAAATGTATAAGTAACACTTTTTGTTATTTAACAAAAGTACATTTTATTTAATAAAGAGAAAATATAGAAATGACATTTCATAAAAGAAGAAATATAGTTTAAAAAAGAAATATAGGTGTCTTTTATGTGTAAGCAAATTACAAATTAACTTGACAGAAAACTCTGTTCTCCTCTTAAGTTAATGAATGTTTTAGAAAATTATAATATCCATGCTGGCAAATATTCTCTTTTGCTGAGATAAATAGTCCTACACTTTGCAGGTTGAAGTGTATAGAGAATCATTCTTTTGGGAAAACACAGGATAGGATCTTTAAAATCACATCTTTGGTCCAGTGATTTCCATTTTAAGAATCCTTCCCAAAGAAGAAATCAGTGTTTGAGAAAATGAATTATGTACCTGATAGAATTAATCATAATGACGCAAACTGAAAAACAACCTAAGCAACTTAACAGCAGGACTGTTAAGTGAATCATAGTTCTTCCACAGCTTAGTATGTGACATTTGCAAATATTATTTTAATGATATGAAAAACAGCTGACAATGTAGTAAGTAAAAAGCATAAAAAGTTGGACACAAAATTGTAGACAGCATAATCCCAATTCTGCAAAAATCAGAATGTACGTGAAAATCAAAAGCAGAGGTAATTTAGTATATCTAAATGCTAGTAGTGATTATCTCTAGGACTTCAAGTTATGGATGTTCTTACTTTTTAATATACTCTCAAATATACATTTTCAAAACTTTCTATGATGGTTATGACACACTCCTATTACAACTATATTTCTTTTAAGATAAAATGAGGTAAGACGGAAATTTGAGATCATCCTCTATGGCAACAGAAATGCCAGAAAAGGGTACTGTAGAACACCAGTCTCTCTTGTGGAGAAGTAGATCTGACTTCTAAGATAGTGTACTTAAGAGGGGAATAGAAAGTCTCAGTTTACTCTAATTTTCATACAGCACTATTTTTTCCTCTAATAGTTGACACCTAGCTCCTTCAAGTCAGAGAGCATGTTTCCCTCTTGGTGTTTGTATTATAATGTCAGTCTCAAATTACTACAGTGAAATACCTGGGGCAGACTACTTATGAATAAAAGATTTTACTTAGCTCACTATTTTGGACGTTCACAGCCAATTTCTGACAGACCCATTGCTTTGGGCCTCTAATGAGGACACCAACGGCAATGGTGGGATTGTGTGGTAGAGCAAACCCTCCTGAGAGTCTGAGAATCGTGGAGATGCGTCTTGTGTACTGGCAGGTCCAGAAGGATCTAGACTGTCTTTATGTCCAACAGGCTGACCTTCCAGGGCCTTGTTCACTGATTAGCAAGGGGGAAGCAGCCAGGGAGCCACAGACTGACTGAGAAAGCAGAGTCCCACAATCCCCTTTGAGGACACTCTTCACTGACCAGAGGACCACTCACTAGGCCACACCTCTTAAAGGTCCACAGCACCATTAACCTGGGGACAAACCCTTGACATGTCCTTTGAGGGACACTCATCTGAACCACAGCAGTATCCCTCAGATCCAACCTAGCAGCAGCAGAGGCTAAAGGTGGCAGAATGGAGGCACAGAAAATATGGTGGGTGAGAGATGAGATCAAAGATCAGTGGAAATGCAAGGTGAAAACGAAAGAGAAGCACAGGAGAAAAGAGAAAAGATACTGCTGACGTCATAATGTATTTTAACCCATCCTCTAAAGGCCTTGGATGAAATACAGTCTAGGTTTGACCCCAAAAGGGACATTTTTGCCAATTCTGTATCTGTTCCAGATGAATCTTTAGAAGACCAAGCCCAGCCACTGCAGGAACCCTGGATCTGGGTTACACTCAGCAGTGTCTTGCCAGCCACTGGACAATTTGGAAAAACACAGAGGTCAAAGGTTTGGTGTAGGGTCACTTGCAGTGTGCAAGACCCGTTATGATCCCACTCCAGTTAACTGAGGTGGAGGGAGTGGGTACATGGGCATCTGGAGATGATGAAGCTGGGCATAAGTGTAGGGAGGAAGAAAAAGGATACGTCCCCTTAAATGGCAACCTGCTTCTCTATTTTTACCTAGGAGAGGGTTGCTATTGTTTGAATGTTCCTCCAAAAATTATGTGGAAGTTTGGCATTTTAATGGTATTAAGAAGTGGGAACTTTAAATGATTAGTTCATGAAGCCCTCATGAGTAGACTAATGTCATTATCACGAGAGTGGGATAGTTATCGCAGGACTGGGTTCCCGCGAAAACAGTAAGTTTGACCACCACCCTTCCTCTCCATCTTGCCAGTGCTTGCTTGCCCTTTCACCATGTATGATGCAGCATTAAGTTCCTTATTGGATATTGGCATCATGAACCAAATAAGCTTCTATTATTTATAAATCACCCAGACTGCGACATTCTGGTACAGCAGCAGCAAATGGACAAAGGCAAGATGGCATGGAGCAAGGAAATGTGAATGTCAACTACATGTGCTTGGTATCTCTTTCTCTTCTACACCACCTCCACACCACCAACATGTCCCCAACCTTCCACTTGTCCACTGGTTCCCCTCACCCCCATCCAACACACTGTCCTTGACATAGACATTCTCTGAGTAAGTAACCCTGAATTGAGCCCAGAACTCTTCCTGTCCCTTTCATGGGGTATGATCTTGAGAGGCTGGATCAAGATGGCAAGCATGATTTCTCTCCGTCAGGGTAGAGGGTAAAGAAGTCAATCCAGAGACAGAGGGAGCCCCAGAGAGAGCCCTCAAATCCCTGAACATAAACTGCTGAAGCTTGGAACAGAAATATGAGTAACTGTTGAAAAACCTGTTCAATATGGTCTATGATGGCCCAGAGCTCAAGTACCATGGAACATTCTTAAGAAAAGACAAAAAAAAAAAAAAAAAAAAAAAAAAAAAAAAAAAAAAAAAAAAAAAAAGCAGAGAGAGGGACAATGCATGAGACAGAAATAGGGAATCAACTTCAGTTTTTCATGTGGCTTTCATTGCTCCAACACTTCATCATGTACGTGGTACTGGGGTTTGAACCCATGTCCTTGCACATGCCAGGCAAGCACTGTTACCACTGAGCCATCGCTCCAGCCCCCATGAAAGACTCTTCATACTTTAAGCAGATCCCAACACCAGGGTGTCAGGGGTCTGCTTGGCAAGCTCTCACCAACGTGGGAGACATGATAGAACAGCATTACTGAAGATCAGCCCATACGCCCATTCATAGATTCAGAAACACATTCGCCATCACATCACTGGAAATGTTGGCCCACATTCTCAAAGACATGGTCAGTAGTAAAGACAGCAATCTGTTCTTGCCACATGTGGTGTCACCATGCCCAGTTCATTGCATAGCACATTCTGACACAAGCTTTCTGGCTGTGGATTTGGGAAAGTCACTTAACCTGCCAGAGATTCCACTTCCTAATCTGGCCTGAGGAACACGAAAATAACAGCTTATTTACAATGCCTCATGCAGTGCTTTGACTGAAGTAGGAACTCCGAAATTGTTGTTGTTGGTGGTGAGATGAGTTGAAAGGGCTGATAGGTATGTAAATGGGTAAGATATTTCCTCCTTTTAAAATCTATAATCCAAAGAGAGAGCGAGAGACTACGTGAAGGTGTAAACCCCAGTGATTCAGTTTAGTTCCAGGGTGGGAGGGGAGCTAGCAGAAAGAGCTTCCTGGCAGTTGCAGGGTTCATGGGGGCAGATGTATGGTGTGGGGGCCAAGTGTTCCGGCAGGAGGCAGAAACAAAGTCCACAAGGCAGGGAAAGAAGATCTATTTAGAAACACCAGCTCATAAAGCTCAAATGTTTTGCAGAGTCAAGATGAGATCAGAAAGGTGGTCTGGGGCCAGACTGTGGAAGGCCCTAATGCCAGGCTGAGGAGTTCATACTTAATTCAGTGGTCAACAGGGAGTCGTTGGAAGCTTTCTTTACAACTGTGCCAGACTAAACTAAGCATAAACAGTACATTAAAGCTGGAAAGGGAAGGCCCAGAAATAGCTCTTGACTGAAAATAGGCATAGAGAAAGGTAATAAGAAAGCTCTGATCAAAGAAGAGAGGTTAATTAAATGTCTAATTATTGTGAAAGGCCATTTAAAAATGGGTTCACTAGAGATAACTGTTGTGGAGGGGCCTGAGAGCAGAAGGTGCCTCTTAACCT
The DNA here is from genome assembly GCA_004027875.1 of Aplodontia rufa. Classification (NCBI taxonomy): domain Eukaryota; kingdom Metazoa; phylum Chordata; class Mammalia; order Rodentia; family Aplodontiidae; genus Aplodontia; species Aplodontia rufa. The sequence continues at coordinate 23,580 of PVKS010008513.1, read as the reverse complement.
TGGATAGGTGCAACAAATTGGATGCTTGCTTCTTTTTTTCTGTGGAGGAAAAATGTTTAAGTTACTTTAAAAATGGTAGACAGGTACTCACATATGTGTTCTCTGTAAATCCACTTCACAGTTCCCAAACATTCCTGTATCTATATAGGGTACTGTACAACATCAGGGCAGTAAGTCTCCAAAAGCTATTTATACAGCAACATGGAACAAGTCTTACCGAGGCCTCTAATTTTGACCTCTTGTCCATATAGCAGGAGCTAAGATAGTTCAACTTGAACTATCCCATGAATGGTTAAATGTATTTCTATGAGTTACAATAATTTGAACAATCACCATTCCAGTCATAGGCCATTTTTCCAGTGATCTGTGATTTACAGACAGCTTTCCATGGACATCATTGGTGGCACTGGCCTTAAGTCATCACTTGAGTTGTGGACTGTGTACACAGCATGATCATTGGTATCTTGGCAGTGTACAATAGTTTGTAACTTCTAAAATATTTTCATGCACCCTGTATCAGACACACAATTTATATTCCCTTTAAGCAACTGAGAAAACTCAGGCTCAGAATGATTTGAAAGTATTCTCAAATAGATATGCTAGTTAGCATCCCAGAAAAGACCAGAATGCAGATCCTCTAACTTTTAGCTCAGCATTCTTTCATTTGGGCCAAAGTATATTATTGGCACTTAAAAATCATGCCTCAAAGTATAATGTATGGCCCTGTCCTCTTGAACTAAAAACTTAAATCATGGCTAGTAAGAGAAAATGGGTGGGTTGGAGAGGTGGCTCAGTAGTAGAGCACTTGCCTGGCATACACAAAAACCTGGGTTTGAACCCCAGCAACACATACACAACTAAGTGCTGGTAAAAAACAAACCAGATGAAAAAATAAGTAAAAATTGACTCTTTCTCATTATCTTTCTAAAGGAAAAAATGAGTTAAGAAATTTACAGAGAGAAAATGAATACATACCTGTCTTTATAAGGTCTTGTTGACCAGGAGGGAAGAACCAAGAAGGCTTCTTGGAAGAGACATGTAGTTCTTCTGATATAATAGAAAACCAGAATTTTAAAGATTGTTTTTTATCGGTGCATTATAATTGCACATAATAGAGGATTTCATATTACATGTTTGCACATGCACATAATGGTCACCTTCTTTCCCCACTATCTCTGATTTCCCTCCTTTTTTTTTCCTTCTGTTCTTCTTCCTTTAATCTATGGGTCTCCCATATGTTTTCATGATTCCTCCCCCCTCTTTTTTTGTTGGTTTGTTTTTGCTTTTTTTCTCTCTAAATTCCACATATTAGAGAAAACACGTGACCCTTGACTTTCTGAGTCTGGCTTATTTTGTTTAACATAATGCTCTCAAGTTCCATCCATTTTCCTGCAAACAACATAATCACTTTCTTCTTTATGACGGAGTAAAATTCCATCATTTATATATATCACATTTTCTTTATCCATTCATCTGTTGACAGACACCAAGCCTGTTCCATAATTTGGATATTGTAAATTGCACTATGATAAAAATGGGTATGCATGTATTGCTGTAGTATGCTGACTTCAATGCTTTTGGATAGATACCAAGGAGGTTTAGCTGGATCATATGGTGGTTCCATTTCTTGTCCTTTGAGAAGTCCCATATTGATTTCAATAATGGTTATACTAATTTACAGTTCACCAAAAGTGTTAGAGTATTCCTTTCCCCACATATCCTCACCAGCATTTATTATTATTTGTATTCTTAATGACTGCCTCTCTAATTGGAGATAGATAAAATCTCTGTAGTTTTGATTTGCATTTTGCTGATTACTACAGATGTTAATTAAATGTTTTCATAAATTTATTGGCCATTTTTCTCTTTCCGTTTAAGAAGTACCTATTCAATGAATTTGTCCATTTATTGGTTAGGTTGTTCTGAGGGGAGTTAAGTTTTTTTAAATTCTTTATATATTCTAGGCATCATTCCTCTCTCAGAAGAGTAGCAAAGATTTTCCCCCATTATGTAGGCTCTCCTATTTTAATTGCTTTCATTGCTATTCAGAGGCTTTTTAATTTGATGCCAAACCATTTTTTAATCCTTGATGTTAGTTCCTGAGCTTTGGGAATCCTGTTGAGGAAGTCACTGCATATACCTATGTGTTGGAATGTTGGCTGTTTTTATTTTTCCTAGCAGTTGCAGACTTTCCAGTCTAATTCCTGGGTCTGGTGCAGTTTGGGTGGATTTGTGCCGGGTGAGGGTCTAGTTTCATTCTTCTGCATATGGATATCCAATTTTCCACACAACATTTGTCAAAAAGGCTTTGTTTTCTGCAACATGTTTTTGTCACTTTTCTCAAAGATGGGATGACTGTGCCTGTATCAATTTGTCTCTGTGTCTTCTGTCCCGTGATCTCTGAGTCTGTTTTTAGGACAGTGCCACGCATTTTTTTTTCACTAAAATTTGAACTTGGATATTGTGATGCCTCCAGCGTGGTTTTCTTTGTTTAGAATTGCTTCGGCCATTCTTGGCTTTTCATCTTCTATATGAATTTGAGAACTGTTTTTTTTTTTCTAGTTCTTTGAACAATGTCATTGCTATTTCTATGGGGATTATATTGAATCTGTAGATTTTTTTTTTTGCATTATGGCCATTTTAACAATATTAATTCTGCCTACCCATGTACATAGAAGCAGGAACCCAATTTTTAAACAGATTAAGCAAATGAGAAGTTATATCTCTCATGAATCTAAGTATAAGTTCCAGGGATGATGTGACAATTCCATGTTGTTAGTCCCAAGGTACCTTCCTTCTTTTCCTTTTCAAGTATAGCCTCTGGCTGTGCCATCTTAACATATAGATATGCATTCTCTTTGTTCATACCTTGTCCACGTTCTAGGCACAGAAATGGGAAAGAAAAGAGTTGTCCCTTCCCTTTAACAATATGATCCTGAAGTTGTACTTCTTCATGAGTAAGCTTGCTTATGGGACTAAGACTTGCTATTAAGGAAGACTAGGACATGTGATCTTTGTTCTGAGAAGCCATGGTTCCTCTCAAACTTTGTTACTGGAAAGAGTATTATATATTGGAGAATCACTAAGGGAGGCCTTGAGGAATGGGCACAGGGCAGCTATTTAGTGGGCAAAATGAAGATAACTTGTGAACAGGTTGGACTACATGCCCCACAACTGTTCCATGCAGGGCCCATATCCACATTCTGAGGAAATGAATCTGTCAGCAATGGAGACTGATGTAAGGGAATAAAATTAGATGTGTTCACTGGAGCCTGATATATTACAAACTTTGAAAGTCAAGCTGAATGGTTTAGATCCTAGCTATTGTAGGCTGTTAGGAAAACAGTGTTTAAGGAAACTGTGTTGGTGAGGATAAACTTGATGGGTTAGAGATGGGAGCTGGAAGACCCATTAGGAGACTCAATGGTCTGTCACAGTTGATGAATGCTGTGCCTTAGGTAGAAGCCCTGCTCAGAGACAAGGCGTCCCGAGAGGTGTTTCACAAAAGAACATTACGGCTTTTCTGCTGCTTGGGTTGTGGGGGTAGAGTCACCTGGGAGAATCCTTCCCTTACTCGTGTTCTTTAGAGCTCCCAGGCATCCATTCATCCTTCCTGCCTGTGCTTTGAGCACAAGATACCAGAACTATATTCAACAGCAAATATTTGTTAAGCATAGCATCATGTGGGCAGAGTATGGCATATAGGAGATACTCAACAAACATTTTTTAAATGTATGGCTAAAGGAATGAATAAGGGAATACAAAAGATACAGGTTCAGAACACATTGGGTGCTCCATCCAACAGAGGTCATTAAGATCTTCTGGGAAGTCAGATATTGCATATTCAGGAGTTTACATGGAAAAGAAACTACATGGGGTGTTTTCTGCAAACAGTCATAGCAACAGTTGTGATTTTTGATATTGTAGAGTGAAGTGGAATATTAAAGTATTCTCTGAGCCAAACTGTTTCTTCAGATCAAATGTATGTGTGCGTTTGTGTGTGTGTGTGTGTGTGTGTGTGTGTGTGTAAAATGCTGACACCAGGTAAGCCAGGTGTGTATATTTTTATCCTTGTTTTTGTATTAAGTGCCAGATATCCTGAACATGGCTGTATGTGGGTTGTTCCAGTGCTACCATTATTTCTGGCTCCCTCTTAAATATTCCAACTACCATTCTACAAATGAATCCGAAGGTGGTTTCCTTGACAACCACTTCCTTTTCTCTACTCAAGACCCCTGGGCAGCCCCAAGCATTTCATGGAGATAACAAGCCCACAGGACACCCAGAGTCAGGACCTCTGATGGCACAAAGACGCCGAGAGGCTCACCTGGGACATACCACTGTGAACAGCAGCCATGAAACCGTTCCTCCCCATTACCTTTCATTCCAGCTCCTGCAGCTACTCACAGAGGCAAGTGAGCACTGGGTGAAATTCTGCAATGCAGAGCGCATTAAGAGGCTCTTTCCAAATGGACTTATGAGCTGTTTCTTCCCCCTAGAGAACCATGAGATTGCATGATTAGGTGACAAGCTCATCAAATCCTTGCTTTGACACTTACTCTGGGTAGTATCGTATGCAAAGATCCAAAAAGCTATTATTTCACAAGTTCTTAGATGTTCTGCCCTAGCCCAAGTTGTTCTGGATGTTGTTTTATTGATTCTAGAAGGGTAGGAGACATTCATTCTAATAATCAGAGACATTAATTCTAATAATTAAAACACCAGGATAAAAAGCCCAAACTAAACCCCAATATTATATTTCTTATACATCTACAATATGGACCCAACCAAAATCCATACATTTACTAAAATAAGTAATCTGTATCAAAATATGTTCTCTGAACCAAAGCAAAATTTTATTCTATTCAAATATTCCAAAGATCTGAGATATGGACCCATGCTATAAACACTGCCAAATTTCCTAGTGGTGGCAACTCTTTTAAGCAGCATTGAGTTTGGGGGTTAAAGTTTTAAGATGATGTCATTGTTATTGTAAGACATTTGTTCTGCAGTTAGTATCTCCCAAGTGCATTATTTTGTTTAATCCTCGTAATCAGTAGGTGGTCTTTTTCTCCATAGTGCAGATAGGCATCTCAAGGTCATACAGCCATCCAGAGTTCCAAACCAGCATTATAGTTTTACCCTCACAACTACCCCCTCTTAAGAGAGAGAGAGAGAGAGAGCAGGGGAGGGAGGAGGGAGGAGATAAAGGAGGGGAGAAGACAAAGAAAAAGAAGGAAGGAGAAAAAGGAGGGAGGGCAGAAGGGAGGAAGGCAAAAATGGGAGTAGGGTTAACAAGAGGCCAGAAGCTCGTCTTGAAATTTAAGTTGCTTATCTTAATCAGGCAATGATCCCGCAAATTTGGAGGTGAGAAGGGTGAGTCTGGCTCTTTATTGGCATGGGTGTTGGCAACAAAAACAAAGATCTAAATATCAAAGGCAGGGACTGTATTGACAGAGGTTTCCTATATTTGGTTCATTTTTTGACTAGGGTATAGCTTTTAGAATTCACCAGGATGTCACCCTGCTTCCTGAAATTTGAAACCTAAGTAGATTTATTCCTTACCTTGGAGAGCATGGAAAAGGTAATAAATGTTGTGGTTCTGAGAATAATCCTATACATTTTGATAGAAAAAACATTTAAGGTAGAGATACAAACCAATTCACTTTCTAGAATCTAGTCCCATACCAGGAGGTCATCCTTAATTATGGTAGCAGGTACTCCAATTATGTGTATTAAAAGATTTCAACCTTCAGTTTAGTTCTGACTTATTTAGGATGAAAGGATGAAGTATATGCAGGCTGGTCGGAGGTAAGGCAGGCTACATTTGCTTTTATACTTAAAGCTTACAAGACTTAATTTTTCCACAAGTGTTTTTACAGATATGTCTTACCCTGGAAAGTGCTAAGAGCTTTCAGAGGCTTGTGAACAAAAAAAGATCATTTCCATATAAAACAGAATACTATGTGAACTTAGACCAATTCTCATCCAGCTCTGGGAAGTTTAAAACTAACTTGGCCTCATGGAATTCTCAGGAAAAAAAAAAAAGCCAAACTTATTACCCATGTTACAAATCAAAATGAAAATGAAGAGGTGAGTTTAAATTTCTTAAGGTGATATTAAAGGAGTATGTAATCTGCTTGAAAGTCCTGAGAAGATTGCAACATAAGGACAGCCTGAGTTTGACTTAATGTCTGTAACTACAGAATACTGACCACAAAGACAGACACAACTCAAGCTAATTATTATCTCCAGAAAAGCAAGCAGAAAAGTAATTATGCAAAGTGTAGTCATCCCTTGGTAACCTTGGGGGAGTGATTCCAAGACCCCCTAGGATCCACAGATGCTTAAGTTCCTTAAATGAAATGATGTAGCATTTGCAAACAACCTATGCTCATCTTTCCGTATAACTCTAATCATCTGTAAAGTACTTATAATATCTAATACAATGAAAAGTCTATGTATACTTTGCTACATTATTCAGAGATTGAAGACAAGGAAAATTATGCATATGTTCAGTACAGGTACAAAATTTTTCTTGAATATTTTTGATCTGCAATAAGTTGTATAGATCCACAGATACAGAAGTTTTAGATGCAGAACCCACAGGTATAGAGAGCTGCTATAATCACAGTTTACTACATGGCTCAGTTCTCTATAAAGCAATCATACATCCATAATATGCAGATAAACACTAATGTATTGACCAAAATTGCAGTAAAACCGTGCAGAAGAATGGAGCATGTGTGTTGGTAGTAAAGGAATAAAATGAAGCTATATCGTCACCATATAGACTAAGAAATTCTGATGAATTAAACAGCAATACAAGCACATCGTGTAAAGATATAGAAGTTAATGACAAAAGAAAGACTCATTAAAAGAACTGAAAATGGCTGCCTCTGCGGAATGGAAAACTTGAGGAGTGGGAGCTGATGTGCTTCCAAACACACCCAGGAAGCAAATATGGTTTTAATAATAATTATTATTGGGAAATGAACTCAGGGGTCTTAACCACTTAGCCAGGGTCTTGCTAAGTTGCTTAGAGTCTCACTAAGTTGCTGAAGCTGGCTTTGAAGTTGCAATCCTTCTGCCTCAGTTTTCTGGGCTGCTGGGATTACAGGAGTGTGCCACCGTGCCCAGCAGATAGTCTAATTTTTTAAACTAAATGCATGTGTAACTTTGATAGAAGAAAAACCCAAGTTTAAAAAAACATACAGACATGATTATGTTGTATACAGTTTATAGATCAATAAAAGTGAGTTACTTTTATAGCCATGAGCGTGTCAACATCTTTGCAATAGAACAACACCAGGACCTTGTTACTCTTAAGTGTGGTAAGCTCATGCAGAGCTTTCTAAAGATCTTCATACTCCTAGAACATCCCACCTCTCTGCCATGCCCCACACTAGGCAGCAAACAAGTCAGACCCAGATCTTTCTGTCTCAGGCTTCAATCTGGCAAAAAGGCTCAAGGACCAGAACAAGTGCTGTGCTGGGAAAGCACAGGGTGTCAAGGTGGAAGATCCTGCTGCTCAGTCCTGGGGAAGGTCCAAGGCAGCTTCCTTGGGAAAGGGGGACCCTCCAGAGACCAAGCTCAGCAATTTTACCAGCTTTTCATTAAGCTACATACCAACCTTTAATTCTGACAAGATTCAAAATAGGAGGTGATCTTTACTCCCAGAGAATGTCCCATTCAGTTATGGAATTTACCAAGTCCCAAGATCAAATGCCCCATAACAGAGACAGAGAGAGATGAGAGTCAAGTCCAAGGGAATCATAAACAGAAGAAGCATCCCCCCCCCAAAAAAAAGAAAGAAAAAAGAAAAAAACCTTGGACATCTAGGATTTCTTGATATTAGAAGCACCACACAAAGAAATTTGCTAACTCCACAATTAGCCTCCAGGGCTTTCTCCATGTCTAGCAGCACTTTTGCTGTGCCCTCATTTAGGAACAGGTTGATTCTTCAGATTCATCTTCTTTTGTAAAAGTATCCCAGATTGAGCATGAGATCTAGACCACATTTGCTCTGGCCAGTCCCTGCTTTCAGGTTAGAAATCATCTGAGTTTTGGACAAACGAAACTTCTCAGAAATTCCTGCTGATTTCCAATGAGTGCTATCATGACATGGTTTGTGGCCCTCTAAACCTTCCAGAAACAATGATAGGAACAGAGACAAGGTGTGAGACAAGAGAAGTAGAGAGATAAGAGGGACAGAGGCAATGGAAACCGTGGCCTGAGGATGGAGAGATGAACCATGGGAGATAAATGGCTGTTGGACCGCAGTGTTCACTAGTGCTCTCCCACTTGGGTTATATAAGGGTTGGCTGACTAAAATGTACTAAAAATTCCTTCTTCTGATTTAGTTCCAAAGTCTCATTCTAAATGTTAAGAGCTTTTCTTTTTATCTATATGCTTGCCCGCTTGTCTGTTTTTAACCAGAGACCAAACTGTTGGGAATATCTTATTTGATTCAGTCCAGAGGATATTTTGGTGTTCAAATTGAAGTTTTCAAAAATATAAAGAACTGATTCTGGTTCTAACTAGTTGAAAAAGTGGCCTGTTTTATTTTTAAAACACACACATTTGGTTCTTAGTTTCTAAGTTCGGTTTTTTTAAATGTAATTTGGGAGTTGAGCATTTGAATCATTTTTTTTTCGGGTTCCTGGCACCCTGTTTCTTTTGAGTCCTGGCTCTGGAGTCCTGCTGGCTGGCACTGACAATGTAGCTTGCTTGGCTTGGTTTTCCAAGTCTTGGCAATGGAAAGTGGGACAGGTGCTGTGTTCCTCAGCCGTCCATGATTAGCTAAGGAGAAGCCCAATCAGGACACACAAAATGGTGGAGTTGGAAGAACTCTGTGGCCAGGTATTCCAGAACCCATGTTTAGAGAGACCAAGGACAGGGAGATTGTCATCATCTGAGCCAAGGTGACACTGTTAAACCGTTGGAAGCGGAATCTCTGATGACCTGGTTCCCTTACACCTTGCTGAGCTGTTTAGAAGGCCCTTCACATTATCTCATTTCAGGTGAATGAAGGGGATCAGACAGTAACACTTCAAAGCGACATTTTCAATCCAGGGTCTTAAATTGGCATTCCAAAGCAAAACGTTGAAAGCAGCTCCCCATCCCCCTAAACCCCTTTCCTCATTTCCTGAGCTGTGCCAAGACTTGGGGTGGGAGGGAGCATCTTCCAGAACCTGTGCAGTGATTCAGAGAAGCGGAGAGTGTGTAGAGGAGCCAGCAGGTATTTTTAAAAGACCCAAGACACTCACGCAAGAAGGAGCCTATAAATGTTCTCCCCATGGCTGATGCCCAGGGAATGCAGGTGGTCCTGGAGTTGGCTCTCAGGCAAGAAAATCCCCACCTCCTCACACACATCGCCCTGGCTGCTTGTGCCCTTTCAGACTTTTCATGACAACTCTTTCCTGTCCAGGTGACATGCATCTACTCTCTTCCTATATAAGGCAGCTCATTTTGTCCATGCCAGCTGGACCAAAGTATTCTGAGGGTGATAGAGCCATGGACGATTTGTCCTGAGCCCTGGCCTGCCCCTTGGAAATGTGCCTGTTTCAAGTCCATGTCCCCACAAACTCAGATGGCCCACACTTCAAGACTTGAACTGCAATATTTCCTCCGATCTCAGTCATTCATCATGGACACAGGTTCAGAGCTTCTTGGCTCATGTACCAAATACAGGCCTGAGGACGTCCTCATAACAACCTGCCCTCCAGTCTGTGACACCCTTCAAATGCAGTGTGAAAAATCACAGGAGCTAAATCCATATCTTTTTCTTTAAGAGCGGTGTGCAGTGTGGGTACAGTCATCAATAAAAAGAGCCAGCTGTGTTTTGACAGCAAGGACTTTGCCTCTGCTCTCAGCAGGGCCAAGTGTGAGTGAGAAGGGGTGAAGACACACTATGATTCCATTTCTGTTTCTTTTCTTCCCCAAAGGATTCCGTAATGTCTTTCAGATTCCCTCCCCCTATATTGCTGTACAGAGACACCTTTTTTATTCCTAACACAGCTGCTGTTATTAATGGTGACAGCTTTGCCATATGGTGCCACTCACTTGGCCCCATCAGGCAACATCAAGCTTGTCTGAGCAGTATTTACCCCACACTTGTGACAGTCAAACTCCAACACATCAAGAGCCATCCTTCCATGGATGTGTCCCTCCACCAGGACTTCATATGGATGGAGGATGACTCTGGGCATGTTGAAATTCCAAGTCTGGGGTTGGTCCCTCTAAACATTAGCCAAAACAGGAAATCAAGGACTAAGGTAGGATAGGAGAAAGGCCTGGTCTCAGTGCTGTTTTCAATCAACCTTTCAATGCCTATCACTTATTGACTGCATCAACTAATGGTGCCTGAGCATAAAGGGTGTAATTGATCTAGATGTGATCTAGATATGTGTTGTATTGCAGCAGGGGTGAGCAGGGAGGGAGGGTTGGGCACATGCACCAGAAAGATGCAGAAGGAATCCCAGGTCTGAGACATAGCAAGTTTGGAGAGCAGCCTGAAGATGAGTGCATCAGCCACCCAGTCCTCCCCACTCTGATGAAACAGCTGTATCCTTTAAGGGTTTTATTCTTAAGCTTGTCTGCTGAGGAAATAGATATAGGTCTATGCGACCTGAAAGCAACATGGTGACCCTTTTTTACCTAACTACAGAAGCTCCCTGCCACAGAAAAATGAAAGGAGGGGCTCGGGATATAGCTCAGTGTTAGCATGTCTACTAAGTATGCACGAGGTCCTGGATTCAATCCCCAGCACTTCAAATATAAAAAAAGGAAGAGAAGAAATGGATTTGCTTGCTGGGAGTCACAGAAAGGTCTAGGAAGCTATGAATAAATTTTCAAAGCCTATTTGGGTATTTCAGACATTGGTTTTGTAGTGTTTGAAGAACAGAGCTTACAAATCTGCCCCAACAAAATGCCATGATCAAAGGTGTATGTGTATGTATCACTGCGAAAACTACACTCAACACTAACGTTTTAGTCCACACCAGGTTCCAGACTCTGGAATGGGTTTGTTCAAGCAGAGTCAGCTCTGTCTCTGTCCATGTGCTAGTGCCATAACTCAAACTGTCACTACTCTTAGAAAGTGGAGGAAAATTAAATAAAATGATGTGTAAGAAATTCTACTCATCATAGTTGCTCAAGAACTGTTGGGCTTTTCATTCTTCTTACTTACTTTTCTCCCATGGCATGGACATATGCTGGCGCATCTCCCCACCACCACCAAAAAGTTAAAAAAAAATACAAAAAACAGCAAGAATGTAATTGGAGATTTTTACCCTGACTGCCATGAGTGGAAGCCCGGGAGACTGACTTGTCACTGTCTTAGAGAAATAAGATCAACATACATTAAATGACACCTATGTGCATGGACAGAAGCCCATTTGCAAATTCTCCAACAAAGGAACAATTTTATTAGGTGCATGGCTTTCCCTTTTATCCTTTCTTCAAAAATTAAAATCAGAAAATGGGCATAACAATTGTAGATGGAGGCTTTCGAAATCTGCCTTTTAACCTGTCTTCGTGATTTCATGCACATTCCCGAACGTCCAGTGAGTACTGTGCGCAGATGTGAACGTCTGCTTCCAACTGTCAAAACAAGGCGCTGCCACATGGGAGTTAAAGCATGCAGGCTTGGGGCTTTTTGCAGAAAGATGTTTCCAAAATTATGAGATGCAAATGAGACAGGGCCAACCACCACGCCGCCTCCGCGTCTGCGTGGTCTCTGAGCAGGATGGCAAAGGGAGGGGTCTGGAGCAGAGTCTCCAGTGGGCACCCTCTCCAACACAAACTCAGGGAACACAGAGGCGGGCGGTCGGGCAGATATGTGATTTTTCAGCTTGCCTTCAGCACTGTCCTTGACAACGTGGCTCCACATATCAGGCAAACAAATTTCATTCATGAAAACTGTAAGTGAGGGGCTGGAGCGGTGGCTCCGCAATTACGGCGCTTGCCCAGCATGCGCAAGTACACGGGTTCAAACCCCAGCACCCACATACACAACTAAGTGTCAGAGCAACAAAAATCCTTGTGAAAAACTCAATAAAAATTGATTCTCTCTGTTTCTCTGTTTGTCTCTCTCTCACTGTGCTTCTCTCTTAAAAAAAAAAAACTGTAAGTGATTCCTCAATTCATTGAGAGACACAGAATTGATCTTGCTGAGAGTTTCAACCAAATCATTGTTCCCTGAGCACAAAGGAACTCAGAATTTTGTGCTGGGTTGTATTGTCAGAATTTGTGTTGTCAGAAGCAGAAATACAGCCAGTCTCAAGTGGGAGAATATGTGGAAGGCAAGGGGAGGTGTTTCTCCCCAAAGTCCCACTCCCTTGCTCCTTCCACTGTCTCAGCGGTGTCATGGGTAATTTTCATTACTACCATCTCTGGGCATCCAGAGGTGGGGTTTGAACCACAGAAATGTGCTTTATAAACAACCAGAACTCACAAGGGTCTGGGATGTTTTGTTTTGATGCTCCCTACCTCATAAATCCCCAATTGTATGGAGACATCAGCTGTGGTGGGGCATTTGCCATATTTAGACCATCAATTTAGAATGCATATGAGGTTACAATGTTCTTTAATGAGGCCCAATCCTGCAGGGACCAGTTCTGTATCAACGGGAAATTAATATGCATATTAGAATGTGTGAACCATCTTTAGATGCAGTAATAACAATCCATAAGGTGCTAGACATTAAAAAAAAACATGTGTTTTAGTTCTGGATCAATAGAAAACCAGGAATTAAGACTTAGCTCACAAATTGCAGTAAATGTTAGGCTAACTGAGAAATATACAAAAATACAAGGCTGTAAAGTGTTCCACTATAGTTTTAAAAAGAACATCTGCAAAATACTCAAGGGTTGAGGATAAGATTTCATCATAAATCTACAGGAAAGGCCACCCTTCCAGACTAAAGAGAGAAGGGAATATGACTCACATCGACAATGTCTATTGCTCCCAAATTACAAACTGAGGGTTTATGCTGAAGAATTCTACCAAAATGGTCAGTAAAAAATGACTAGTTTTATAGCAAATAGAAATGAAAGGGGTGGGGGAAAGACTCACAAAGAAACCTGTCCAAAAATAGAAACACAGAGGGCTTCCTGTTCTTTAAGAGGATGCACCTAATTGAGATGAAAATTTATGGATGAAACAAGCTAAGTATTTTATGGTTTTCCAATAAAAAGCAAACTTACCTACCATCCATAGAGCTTGTACAGGCCTGCCCGGTAAAGTAACTGAATCTGCCACTGGTAGATCAGCATCTTGTACGATGAGGTTTGCACCAATAGGTAGGTGCAGCTACAAACCTAAGATGTAGCTACTTCAGGCCTTAAGCTTCAAATGGATAATAAATGTATTAAGACAATAAAGTTTTATAAGTGCAAATCTAAGAATGCATTTCTAATGACTGCTATTAAATATGCTGGAATAAGGCCAGAGTAAAACAAAATTCCGGCCAATACATCAGGCATTTTGTTATTTGAGAAAATAGCGGGGAGTTCACTGCCTCCCTAATTCAATTCACACTCACAACTGTGAGTGACTTATCATGGTGAAGCCAGCACAGTGCAATTGCTTGGAATACAAAGGTGGGCAATTTCTAAAGTTGCTCCAACAATATCAAAATATAACAGTCTGGGTGCGGTGGTGAATACCTGTAATCCCAGCATCTTGGGAGGCTGAGACAGGAGGATCACAAGTTAAAGGTCAGCCTCAGCAACTTACCAAGGCCCTAAGCTATTTAGTAAGACCTGGGCTTAAAAAAAAAAAAAAGGCTGGGAGTGTGTTTAGCGGTTAAGCACCCCTGGGTTCAATCCCTGGTACCAAAACCAAAACAAAAAAGCAATTCAGAGGCTGCAAGAGAAAGCAGGTCAGGAATGGCTTCTATAGAGGTCTCAAAGCCTCTTTATGGCTTGGATAACAGTGAAGTCGACCTATGGTCCTTAAGAAACACAAGTCTAGGGGGTTGGAACAGTGGCTCGGCGGTTACGGCGCTTGCCTGGCACCCACTTACATAGCACCCACTTACACAAACCCCAGCACCCATTTACACAACTAAGTGTTAGAGCAAGGAAAGCCATGTGAAAAACTAAATAAAAATTGATTCTCTCTGTCTCTCTCTCTCTCACTGTCCTTCTCTCTTAAAAAAAATAAATAAACACAAGTCTAGTTTTATTTTCTTTTAGGTCTGTGTTTGAAGCCTTCTTTGAAAGTTTTATGTGATAAAAAGGAGAAAGCTCAATGGCTATGTCCCTCCCTGCATTTGCTTTTCCTTCCCCCTTACATGCAGGCAGGAGCAGGAGCTATATTTGCTATCTTGCAACCAGCAGTAAAAGGCCAAAAAAACAGAGAAATGGCTGTGACATCACCTGGCTGCTAAGACACCACCAGCACCTGCCAGCTCCTAATGTCTTGTTAAATAGACAAGCCTACCCCAATGTGTGTAAAGCACTGTTGGTGCAGCCAAATGCATCCCCAACAGGCTCATTTTCTGAGGAATCTCACGTTTTAATTGCTCTAAGCGAATGTTTACACTGCTCTTTGGTTGATGAAGTCCCTACTTCCTTGCCTTTATTTGGGATCCTTGCTCATTTGACTTCTCCATTCCTTCCTTCCTTAGCAACTCCTGCTCCCAACATGGAACTCTGCTCCAGCGACGATGGTCTCTTCTGCCTTGATCCAGCTGGCAAAGCAAATTCCTGGCCCCATCCCCTGTACACTTCTGTAGCCCTTAGGATGCTGCCCAAGGATGTACTTCTATTTCCACCTGGTACCCAACTCCAGATGCTTTCTGTAGGCCAAGACCAGAGCACATGATTACTTTTCTGTTTCTCATGATTTAGCAACCTACTGCTGGGCATTTGCATCATGAGAACAACAGAATCCCCAAACAGCAGCCGCAGAGTTTAGCTAAATCCACTCCAACCCTGTCATTGGACTGGACAGAGGAGACCCAAGAAGGTGAAGGGACTTACTGAGGGTTATACTCTGAAATATTAATAGACCCAGAACTAGAACACCAGGCCTCTGGCTCCTTGAGCATATTTTCCACTATACCTCATTGTCTAAAAGAAAAGTGCCAATTAGAGATACAAAAAATAACAAAGCTGGTGATGACTATAATGGATGATTACGTCTTTTCAAAGGGTTGAAAAAGAGAGCTGAGTAGAGGCTCATGTGAAGGAGCTTCTTCAGTATATAATTAACTGCTGGCATCTTTGAATTGTTCCAGTAATGAACTTGGCAATGATGTGCAGAACAACCTTGTCCGCAGGGGCAAGAGAAATGGCAATCTCCTCAGAAAACTGCTCCAAGGTTGGGGGCCTGGGCAGGCTGAGTCACTGGGGACATTTCTTACTCACACATTTATGGCAATGTCACCTGGAGATGGTTTCTTTCTGCAGGCCATTCATCAGTGCCAGTGAAGATTCAGTACCAGCAGCCCTTGGGGTTCCCCAAGTACCCGGGCCTGAGAGTCTGGGAGGTGCACAGAGAGCCCCAAGTGTGCCTTAGTGCCTCTTCTCTTTCTGCAGACCCAAGAGAGATGTTCAGAGCTGCACTAAGAAATACAGCCCGGGAGATGTGGGAAGCGTTTTTGAGCCTAGGAAGAACTCGGGAAATGAGGTAATCCAGGCTCTTTATTGTGAGGATAGAAGCCTGGCAACAGAAGAGGGAAAGCGGAAGCTTCTGGCCTCACATCCAGGTGCAGTGGAACTGTCAGACGCTCTGTCTCTCCGCTGCTTCCTGGATGCACAGCTCGCTGGCCACATCTCCTGGGCGTTGACTCTTTGTGCCCAAAGTGTGGACTTTCATAGCCTCTTGAAGTGGCATGATGTTAATTCCTAAGGAGATGTGAATCAAGGCTGTTTTTGCCCCTCCCCTGTTAATCATTAAGTAGTCAATCAAGGCACAGAGGCCTCACCTTCCTGAAGCGTGATCTTAAAAGCAGTCATGCAAACATGAATGAGATATTTGGTCCTTTCTAAAAACAGGACACACAGACCAGGGCGAGAATGAGCTACCCAGGATGTTCTCTGACTCATTATCCAATATGGCATTTCAAAACCCCATGAGTTAGTGGAATCAAGGAATGTGAGAGCAAAAAAGGAAGAGGAGACTAAGGGTCAAAGATATTAGTATCCGTCCAGAGTCAGATACCTAAATAGTTACAGAACCAGTATTAATAGAGGATGAAAAATCTAGACAAGGATGACACATCAAATCCATAAAAGCCACAAATAGAAAAGGCACATTATAAATAGAAAGGTTGAGTTAGAAGTTCACATTGCTGTGGCCTTCCTGGAGTGTCACCCCTATCATTTTCCGGTATCTGTTATGTGGAGCTTCTGAGGCCACACCAATTCTGGGCCAGCTTCTTGGTGTGTGATTGGTGTCGTCATCCAGAGCCCAGGGCTGGGCATGTAAGGCTCTGAGATCACTGTCTTGAAATGCTTCATTCTGTCTTTGAATTGCTATTGTGTAACTGAAGTCTGGTGGGAAAGTAGAGCACACATGGGGACTTGGGAGCCTCAGTTCTCGCATGTCTCAGTACCCCCTCCTTCTCCCTCCCTGCCTGGATGGCCCTGGTACCCTGCTCCCACCCTCCGACCCAACACCCCTGGTAATCAATACTGCCCTCTGCCTGCAATGGCAGCTGGATAAAAGGTTGGAGACAGGGTGGGGGGAGAAAGTCCCTTGCCTACCATCATTCAGCGTCACCAGCGGGAACCTATGCACAGACAGGAATGCTAGGAAGATCAGGGCTGTCTGAGGGCAGGGTATGGTGGCAACTGCCACATCCTGGGCCAACAGCACTGTGGCTGTTCAGCAGGCATCCCAGAATTTATCCCAACCCAGCTATCAAACTTTTTACTCACTTTGAGTCCTCCATGATTTGGGGCTGACTTCCTTATCTGCCAGTTTGGATGAGGTTTATCCCGAGTCATGTGCAGGAGGCTTGGTCCAAAGTGTGGCAATGTTAAGAGATGTTGGAACCTTTAAGAGGTGGGGCCAACTGGGAGGTGATTAGGTCATTGGGGTCACTGCCCTCGAAAGGGATTAATATTGGTCTTGCAAAGTAAAATAGTAGCTATGAAAGCAAGTTGTTGTAAAAGAGCAGCCCTTACCCGTAAAGCGCTCTGGCTTTCTGTCTCACATGTGATTCTCTCTTACAGACTGCCATGATGTCATCCACCATGATGTGATTCAGTTAAGAGGCCCTCATCGGAGCTAAGTAGATGGGACTGCTTTATCTTGAACTTTCAGCCTCCAAAGTTATGAGCTAAATAAACCTCTTGTCTTTATAAAGCATCCAACTTCACATATTTTGTTATAGCAACACAAACAGACTGGTACAATGACTCTCCCTAGTGTATATATAGCACAATCATTTGGCGGCTGACAGAAGGTGCCCTGGAAGCTGGTAAGCCATGCTGCCAAGTCACAATTGGCACCTGTGAGAATTCGTACTAGCCCTTGAAAGTATCATCATGTGGGACGAAATACAACAATAGCAAATTAAAAATAAGCATAATAAAGAAATCAGGAAGAAAAGTATTATATTTTAGAATCTTTAACAGAAATTTTGTACAACTTTTGAATGAGAATCCTGCAAATTTGTATTTCACCCTACAAATTATATAGCAGACTCTGCTTCAAATTTAACCTTGGCCCTAGGAATTAGAATGTTCATGAGAGAATTTAAGGACCTGTGTTAGTCAGTTTTCATTACAGCAACAAAATTCCTGTGATAATCAACTTATAAAGAGAAAAGGTTTGTTTTGACTCATAGCTTCAGAGTTTTTAGTCTGTGATTGGTTGGCCCCATTGCATTGGGTAAAGCAGAACATTGCGGTGGGATCATACAGAAGAAAACACACTCACCGCATGGCTGGGACACAAAAGAGAGTAAGAAAGGAATAGAAATCTCACTATCCACTTCCACAGGATCTCCACTAAAGACCTCCTGCTAGGCTCCACCTCTTAAAGTTCCCACCACCTCCTAACAGCAGCTCCTTGTTGACCAAGCCTCCAACACATGGGTCTTTGGGGGAACATTTAACATCCAAATTGTAACAGAACCCAAATGGCTCAGTAATGCATCGGCAATCCTTGCTTGAATGTGCACTCTGGCTCTTAATTCTGACCTCCATTGTATCATATCCCTGTATTATTGCTAAATTCCTTCTTGACCACTTTGCATCACTCCCTATCTGTGGAGTCTTGCTCCACAATTCCAGCCCCTCAGTTCTGCTTGCCATAACTTCTACCCTCTCTTCCTACCGGAAACTCTCTAGGCTTCATGTGTGGCACCAGCAGGCCTGTAAATGAGAGATGAGGAAGCCAGCATTTGTGAAGTGTCTACTTGATCTGAGAGCTCATCCAAATTCAGTTGTCGGTTCCACCTTCTGTCTATTTGAAACAATACTAGCCCCAGCTGTGACATAAAAAAGATAGCATGTTCTGTTTTATGCAGCAGTTTCTTTTGTCTGGTTTCTCTGTGTTGATTCTGTGTGATCAGAAGTGACGAGTAATACTGTCTCCACAGAAAGAAAACACAGTGATTTGGGATTGTTTAATCTGCTGAAGGATGATTTGAAGAGTTGACACCATGCATAGATTACCTAAGGAGGGTAGCAAGTGTTTTCCTCCATTGATCATAAAAGGCAAAGAAAAAAATGAATTTAACTTTTAGCTCAGAAGGATTTATTGTGAAGAGAAAGTTCCTAGGACTGCTGATGATTTGGTGGAAGAGGTTACTGAGATCACACTGAAGTGGCCCTTAGCCAGGCACAGTGGCCTGGGCATGTAGTTCCAGCTATTTAGGAGGCTGAGGTGGGAGGACAGCTTGAGCCCAGGGGTTGAGATCTACCTAGGGAATAGAGCAAATTTCTATGTCAAGAAAAAGAAATGGCCCCAGACTTCTGTTAAGAGTTTGGGATTTGAATTCCCTCAGTAGCTATGAGACCTTGGCAAGGTACTTTCTTTGCATGCATACCTATAAGATGAATATAATTAATCAGCCTTCACTTAACACTAAGTCATGTTGCTTTGCTTTTTTGTTGGAAACATAATGGTACAAAGCAAAGAATAGGGATTTTTGGAGCCTGGCAGTTCTGAGTTGGAAATCCAGGTCTGTCATTTAAACAGTTGCTTCCAGGGTTGTCTGAGCCTTGTTTGCCCTTTAGACACTGGATCTAGCAATCTGTAATACAGAACTGTTTTGATAGAGATACTCATCAATAGACTACTACATAAAGTATTATCACTTTATTTTCTTTAGATATCTGAAAGCCCAACACACTTGTAGAACCAAGTACTTATGCAGGATTATTTTAATTTTCTCATAGATAGAATTCTGACTTTTAGGAAAACAAAATATAACATGACCATGGAAGAACAACTGTAGTCCTAAAATGATGATCTTCGTCATTTGTGGTACCCTTGGCCTCTCCAGACTAGAGAGCCAGGAAATTCTCCCGTCCTCAGGCATGGCAAGTGTCAACAGGCACAGACTGAATCCCAAATGAAAATGTGGCCTCCAGGTCCCAGATCCATGATCCCTGTGTCTGTTCTTTCCCTGAGGAGGTGAAATCTTGACTTGTTGTATTTATTTTTAATTTAAGACATTTAAGTTTTCATTGGTATTTTGAAATAAATTCTCTTAGGATGGGAACCCACTAGAGGAAGTTACAAATGGTGTTTAGTGGCATGCATTTAAATGAACATGTAACTAAGGAAAAAAGAACTGATGGCTTGTATGATTTCTTTTTCTCTTTCTCTCCTTTCTTCCTTCCTCCCTCCCTTCCATTTCCTTTGTGTTACTCTTCCTTCCTTTCTACAGCTGAATGGCATAAATCCAACCTGTCATTTCCTTTTAACTACATTTGCCATAAAACCACTTATTTCACCGCGGCTGTGACATACGAGCTGCTGCTTCACCTTATGATTAATAAAGTAATTAGCAGTGGTTCTAACGTTCTCAGCACAAAGGCTGGGCTTTCGATATTTCTGTTGCGGTAATAGGTTTCCTGAAGCAATGTGGCGCACATGGAAGGCTGCCTGCTGGGGCCTGCAGAATGCTTTCTCTAATGTACATCCTCGAGATCAATTGATAAATTACGTCAGTCTGGGTTAGTCATCATACAGAAAATATCATTAGAGATGAGAAAGGAATGAAAGGATGCAGGCAGGAGTAATTGGTTTTTCATTGTTGATTTATGTTATAGAACTATTCTTCTAGTCAATTACCAAACTAAAAAAATGCCAGGAAAAATAAATAAAAATTCTAGAAAAGAAGAGCCTGTTACAAAGAGGTATGGGGTAAACAGATAAGAATGAGAACTCCTTTGAAATCAGCATCCCATAGAGTCCTTGGGGTCATGCCAAATGTGGAACTGGACCCTGGGCTCTGTTACCTCCTTCCTTCCAAAATGTATTTCCTTAGCATGTGTTTGAGGGCAACTTTGGGGGTGCAGGTCACAATGAGGGTGGTCTGGGAGGAAAGCCACCATGGTCCAAGGAGTCTCAGGGTTGGTTTGTCTTGGAGATTTTAGGATGCTGAGCTCATTCACAAGGGAAACTCAGAGTCCTTTGTGGCTGCAAAAATAAAAATAAAAAATTGCATTTATGTATGGGTATTGCTGAAAAACAGACCCTTTCTGTTTTTAGGGTTTGCCTTGAAAATCTATTAAAGAAATTTGATTCTTGGGACAGGATTTAAATTCTCTTACCAGCCCTACAATCATTGACCTATTGACCTTCCATAATTCTTCATTCATTCAGTGAGCACTTACTGAATGTAAGTAAGTGCACGGCTGGCCTGGGTTAGGTCCCAGGGAGACAAAGATTCATGCTTAGGGAGTCTAAAGCATGTCGTACATTATCGTCTGGGCTCTGGAGTTATGCAAACATGCATCCAGGTGCCAGTAATTATTAGGTAAGTGATTTTGGGTAAGTTACCAGCCAAGCCAGGTGTACAGTGGGGATAATAACTGCACCTATCTCATAGGGTTGTAAAAATGAAGTAATGCAACTGAAGAGCTGAAGATAGGTCTTCTATTTGTGTCTTCAATAAACAGAAGCTCTCAGTACTGTTGAGATTTTTCCTGTGTGGTGATAAACCCTGAGCTGATTCTCTGACGCTGGGAATGAATTTGTAGAGAGTCATCGGATCTTTCTCCTTGGGGTCTCCCTGCGATCATAATCTGCCAAGAGTTTTCTCAGGTCAGAGAAAATTAGCAATTGATACAAACTGAATAAGACACTGATACTGATCAGCCAGTGATCCTTCAAACTGCCCAACGCCCCCAAATCCCTTTGGAGATACTGGATACTTCTTTCTCTCCCTTTCCTTCTCCTTCCCCTCCTCTCTTCTCATTTTTTCTTTTACCTTCCTTCTCCCCTCCCTCTCTCCTTGGCCATATCCTTAGATTCTGGCATGGTGTGAATATTTGTGTTTCTGTAAATTCGTATCTTGAGATCCTAACCCTCAGGTTGATGGTATTAGGAGCTGGGCACAGGGAGATGGGGGGAATTTAGAAGGGAATTAGGTGTGAGGGTGGAACTCTGAGAAATGGGATTAGTGCCCTCATAAAAGCAGTACAAGAGAAAACGCTCACCCTACCTCCCCTGTGGGAAGATAACCAAAAGGTGCCATCTCAACCAAAAAGCAGGCCCTTGATCGTAAACTTCCTAGCCCCCAGAACCATGAAAAATAATTTTCTGTTCTTTGTAAGTCACTCTGGCTATAGTATTTTGTTATAGCATCTTAATGGGACTAAAACTCACTTCCATTCTCCAAAAGGAAAGAACAGTGCATCTTATGGTTCCGAAATAGCCTCTGCCATCCCTTAGGGGCCCAATCACAGTGTAAGAAAAAGAGTCTGACTCTCAAAAGGAAAGCAAGTATGATCCACAGACCCAAAATCCTTGAAGCTAGGGAGAGCTTTGGAAAGACTATTCAGCCTTTTATTTTATCTTCAGGAGGTGAAATCTCCTTCCTTCACCAGATGAGATTCAGAAAACTAGAGAAACCTGCCCTAGGCAGCACAGGTGTGGAGAGTGCAGGTGGGTTATAAGCCCAGCCTCTCCTTTCTGAGGCTGGCTACTCTTACTATCCTGCAGCTTTCAACACTGTGTGAGAAGTCACCACCCCAGGTGGCTGCTGCATGGGTCACACTGCCTGACATAGCTTCTTCTGGTGCAGAATGTGCTAGATTGATTCACTCAGCCAGCAGGGGTTCTGCAGAGGGCTAGTGTAACTGTACACACAAAGGAATGCAGGTGAACTTCCTTTACCCCAAAAGGACTATGGTCAACCAAGACCTAACTGAGCCATACCTTGAGCCACTGCCTAGTCACTAAGTTTCTACAATTGTGTTTGCTGTTTAAGGACGTGGAAATGCAAATCACCCTGTTTTGATCATTAAATATTGTATGTATGTATTGAATTATCACCCTGTACCCCATAAATATATAAATTATTATATATTGGTTAAAAGAATGGCAGGTGGAAATCATCAGAATCAAAGCCACTTCCGCATCAAGACCCTCGTGGAGGAGGCATGGAGGAAGGGGAAGGAGAGAAGAAAGTGCAAAAAGAAAACCTCAGCACCCTCAAAATGAAATAGTACTTGCTCATGAGTGGCACCTAGTCCTAGAAGAGTTGGTGGTCATTCCAGGGGTGTGAGATCAGGAAGATGGGGAATTTCTGGGAGTCCCTCAGGGCCTGCTCAGGAGGAGGGAATAGCCTAGTCTCAGGGGCCACATGGCTGTGACCTAGATCCCCACAATGCTACTGCCGTGTACTTGTGTGTCTGCCTATCCTACCTTGGCCTTCCCACTCTCAAGTCAGACGTCTGTGTTCAGTACTCCGTTTTTGCAAGAGAGGCCAAATGGAATTCATGCAGTCACTGAGGAGAAAGGAAAGTTTCCTGAATGAGGAACATGACTAAATGTTTTGGGAATTTCTCCTGCCGGTTCTGCTGATTCCAACTCTTGTCCCCATTTTGAGACAGATGATATAGCCCTGTCACTCAAGCAAGACAGACTTTTGAAGCTAAGCTCAACTCACCCTCATGCAGGAAGAACATTTACAGTCCAGCCAGACTGTCAGCACTTTCCTGCCCCAGTGTTTGTTTAGAGTGTGACCTCCAGAAACTAAGATTTGAACCCCGGGGTACTCACTCAACATGTGCATGCATGGTTGCATCTGTGTGTGTGTGCATGCACGGACACACCACACACACGCACACTCTTGTTAGCCCAGCCAGAGGGGAGTGAGTTCACCTTGTGTCACTGTCCAGAATCAGAAACAGCAGCTATTTCTAATAAATCAGGAGAAGCAGCTGCCACTTCCCCAGCCACCTGGTGGGGGTGCTGAATCTTACTTAGCCTTCCCTTTCTTTAAAAGGACAAAGGCTGCCCTTTCAGGCAGATTCTCTCTCCAAGCCTCACTGAATTCTGGTGGACCTCAGAGGGCAGGAAATTAGCTCTCTGCTGTGTAAGCAGCTGGAGTGGCTATTAATCACTCTGCCTCTGACAACCATTTCTTACACAAGATAT
>PVKS010008512.1:0-67955 GCA_004027875.1 Aplodontia rufa | reverse complement strand
GTCAACAGCTGCTTCAGAGGTTGTTGGGGTTTTGAAGCCAGCCTGAGGTTGTCCCATAACAAAGCTGGTAATTTTCCCTGGCATCTCATTGAAAAACCAACCCCCACAGGTAGGAACTTACATCAGCCTCACTTTGGAGCTCAGAGAGGTGAAGAGACTAGCCCTGGCATGCACAGCTAGGGATGGGGCTGGCAGGGATTCAAGCCCAGCTCTGCCTCCCCTGGGGGCTTAATGGAGTGAGGTGCCTCTTCTCTTTGCTTTGGAAGCAAGGAGCATTGTGCTGTGCAAATGCACGGTTGCAGAGACCCCTCCCACAGGGTGGAGATGGCTACCCAGCTCCCGTCGCCACCCCGCAACCGCAACCGTGGCTCCTCTCCTCCCCGGCTAAGGCTGTTGGGAAACCCGCGCCCCTCCAGTGTTGCTCAGGCTCACTCCACCTTCTCCTGGCCCCTTGGCTACTGAACCCTTGGGGTGGAGACTCGAGGACCAGAGTCGGAACCTTGTCCTCAGCTGCAAGATGAGGTCACCTGCCCGGTCACCTCGGGGCCCCCTTCCTCCCTCCTCCCCGTCTCCCTGCTCCTGCCGTGGACCCCAAGCCTCCTCAGCCTCAGTACAGTTTAATGTCTCACCGAGCTGTCCCCATTTGACAAACAGGTGATTTTGCTAATGAGGAATAAATGAGAGTCACAGGACGGGAGTGGCAGGCGGCAGCTGGCGCGAGGGCGCTCGGCGCTCAGTTTATTACGGTGATATCTGGCCACATGCTCAGTGCTGGGGTCCAGCGCAGAGGGTGGAGGGGCCCCTTGCTTTTCTCTCTGCCACCTTCTGCTCCTGCCCAGCCGCTGACTTGTCCCTGTCTCCTCCCAGCTTCCAGAGGGTGGCTGCTCCCCATGCAGGCTGCAGGGTGGGCTCTGGTGCCCGCTTATCCAGGTGGCATGGGGGGGGGTTTCACTGGAAGACGAGGGGCATGGAATGTGTGAGTGTGCGTGGGGTGGGTGACTGCATGGGTGTGTGTGAGAGTGTGAGAGAGTAAGTGTGTGCGTGGGTGCGGTGTGTGCCATGTGCGAGAGAGTGTGTGCATGTGAGTGTGGTGCATGTTTGTGTGTGAGTGTGTGCAAGTGAGCATGTGTGGGAGCAAGCATTGAGTGTGTGTGCATGTATGTGTGAGTGTGTGGTGTGCGTGTGCACGTGTGCGAGCGTGTGTGAATGCGTGAGCGTGCATGTGTGTGCAGCTGGTCTGTGGAGAGCAGGGAGAGTGGGAGAAGCAGCAGGAATTCGAGGAGTGTGGGCGAGAGAGGAGGAGGGGACAGGGACAGAGAGAGAGACGGAGAAACACAAGGAAGGCAGAGGAAGGGAGACAAAGACCAGCAGAGAGGTGATGGAGAGATCAGAATGGGGTGAGAGAGGGAGAGAGCGCTCAGACCTGCAGAGCTGAATACACACGCAGTCGGAAAGATGGAGACCAAGACTCAAGGACAGGAAAGGGGAGGAGGAGGAGGGGACGGAATCCCGGGTGGGAAGGGCAGGAGTTTGGGAACGAGCAAGGAGGAAGTGAGTGTGTGTGAGCTCTGGGTTCCCCACGTCTCCAGAGCACCCGCTGTGTGACCTGGAGTGGGCATCCTCCCTCTCCGGGCCTCCGTGTCCCCCACCTGTAGGAGGAGGATCGAAGGTCACACCTGGTCCCTCTACACCACTGCTTGCTGAGAAAGAGGAAGAGGACAGAGGTTGGGATGGGCAGACTTTTCCCACTAAGTGAAAGTGTGACCTCCAGCTGCCTGGCAGCTGCCTGCCCACAGTGTCCCCAACCTAGACAGCAGATGCGCTTAGACAGGAACGGGAGCCAGGGAGATGGAGAGAAGTGAGAGGCACGGAGCAGGAAGAAGCATAGGCACTGGGTCCCTGCTGCTGAGGCTGTCCATCCCGTCTCATCCAGGGTGGGGGCATCCTGGATCCTGAAGAGGACCCGAGAGGGGAGGGGCATCCTAGGAGGCTGCATGGGGGAGGCTGGGCCTGAGATTAGTTGTTTCTCTTTTTTTTTGGTACCACGGATTAAACCCAGGGGCTCTTAACCACTGAGGCACATCCCCAGCCCTTTTTATTCTTTATTTTGAGACAATATTTCACTAAGTTGCCTAGGGCCTTGCTAAGTTGCTGAGGCTGGCCTCAAACCGCAGCCTCCTGAGCCTCTGAAACTACAGGCGTGCATCACCGCACTCGGCCTCTTAGTTTTTAAGGCGGTAGCGGCTCCTATGTGGCAGCCTGTCCCCCTGCCTGTGACTCCCACTTCCCTAACTTTCCCCGTCTACGGAAACGCATGGATTTGGAAAAGCAACACGTCCTCGGTGGACGGAAATCAGGGACGCTAGATGGACTTGTGAATGTTTTCGAACAGGAGTTTATCTTCCTGGTGACGTGTGTGTTCTACAATGCTTTGGGCTGGGCACAGGGGAAAGAGGATCAGTGGCTCTGGGACTCCCACCCGGGGCCATGGGCAGAGATGGTTGTGGGTGGGCACGCAGCTCTGAGGTGGTCGCAGGGGAGAAGGTGGGCTCCATTTGGGAGCCACAGGGAGCCCAGGAAGCTCGGATGGGCGTGTTGGAGCGTGTCCAGGGAGCCAGGGAGCCTCGGGTCTCCAGCAGGCAGGGGAGGGTCTCCCGGACTGGGTGCTGCGCCTGCGGTTGCCCTCCTCGCTCTCTGCCCCCGTTGCTCTCCCGAGCTCGCGTCCCTCTGAAGTGCCAGTCTGCCTTTTTCCCTCTCGGCTCCCTCTGGGCTCCCTCCACATGCCGGTGGGTCCTCCCCCAGCAGGCAGGCTGGGCGCCCCCAGCTCCCTCTGGTCCCCTCTCCTCTGTCCCTCAAGTGTATCCTCCCTTCACGCCTTTCTGTCTTTGTGACTCTTCCCTGTTCTCCCCCCAAACAGCAAAGGTGTCCTCCTGCCCCAGGGGCCGCGATCCAGCCCCCGCCACCCTCGGTCTCTCACACTCCTGGTGCACCCAGACCCTGAAGGCGCACGCTGCACGGGAGGATAGATGATCACCTTGATGGTTTCTAGTGCACCCAGCTCCAAGCTGGGGCACCACACATAGTAGATCTCCAGGAATGGTTTGAGGAGGGACTTGGTGCAGCTGTGCCCAGAAATGCACCCTCCTGAGAGGAAGAAGTGGGAGCGAAGGCACCTCCCTCCCTAGCAGGCCTGTCCTCCTCCCCATCCATCATTCCCTCTCCGCACCCCTCCACTGCTCTTCCTCAGACTCCAGCTGTCCCCCAACCTCCCCTCCCGAGCCACTCCACAAGGGAGCCCAGGTGATGGGGAGGCAGGCGGCTTGGGCACTGAGACCGTGCAGATGATGACGGGAGGTGCAGGAGGTGCTTGGCAAAGAGTCCAGGAGCCTCTTCCCTGCTCCCCTTCCAGGCCCCGGGAGGGGCACAGCGCTTCCACCTGCCGGTTCTCAGGGCTGCGTCTCAGGTGAGGACCCACAGCAGCTGTTAAGAAGGATGCTCAGGGGGCTGGAGCCATGGCTCGGTGGTTACTGCACTTGCCTGGCATGTGCGAGGATGCGGGTTCAAAGCCCAGCACCACGTACACAGCTAAGTGTCAGAAAAACGAAAGCCACATGAAAAACTCAATAAAAATGGATTCTCTCTCTCTCTCTCTCTCACTGTCCTTCTCTCTTAAAAAAAAAAAAAAAGATGCTCAGTTACACCACCATATCCCCGTCTGGGTCTTTAAAAAGCAGTTGCTGAAGATCTAACTCAGAACAAGCCAAGCTAGGTGACAGCCTCACAGCGCAGAGAACAGACCGCTAAACTACGTCACGCACCCGGCCTTATCTTCAAGAGCGGGGCAACTCTAAAATAAACAAACAAGGGCTCCTTTCCTGTATATTCCAAATGTTTCTTTCTTTCTTTTAAAGAGAGAGGACAGTGAAAGAGAGGCAGAGAGAATCAATTTTTATTGAGTTTTTCATGTGGCTTTCGTTGCTCTGACACTTAGTTGTGGACGTGGTGCTGGGGTTTGAACCCGTGTACTTGTGCATGCCAGGCAAGCGCCGTGACCACCAAGCCACCACTCCAGCCCTTCCAAATGTTTCTTAACGAGCATTTTAAAATTAATTCAAATGGATGTTTATCCAGACTTGACATAGCGCACGCTGATTTAACAGCAATTTTTGGAAAGAACTTCTATCTTCGTGTTTACATTGTATTAGCTTTTGGAGTGGGTAATATATTCACCTGGTTTATAATTCAAAAGGTATCCCCCCAAAATAGAAAGTGAACTTGCTACCTGTCGCCCGACCCTGGCCACCTGGCTCTGCTTCCTAGAGGCAAATGGCAGCACCTGGCCCTTGTGAAGGTTTCCTGTGACAGCATCGCACTGGGGACTCAGGAACAGACTCTTTGAAAAGGGATCTGTGAGGACTTCAACAGCACGAAGCCCTCCTCTGTGCTGCAAGAGGCCTTGGTCCTGTCTGCAGGTTGGAATTTCCCCAGCCTGGGCAGGTGGTCTTTCTGGCTAATGTCTTGCTCCAGACCCTCTTGCCAGCTCCCCTACCCCCTCCTACCAGCCAAGACCTGAAAAATCACTTTTCCTTCACAAATGCCCTATTATTCTTGATTATGAAAGCAATGTATAAGTTAAAACGTGACAGAAATGTGGAATTCAGGAATTCACTGTGGTCCCCCCACTAAGACACACATAGCCAAGAGGAACATTCTTGATTGATGCTTCTCCAGCCTTTTCTGTCTAGGAGGGCACTTTTTAAAAAGCCTGTGGCATTTCCCAATTCTCCCCTTGATTTCTCTTTGCTTAACATATCTGTTCGTGAGTACAGAGGGATCTACCTCGTTAAGAAGGGCCTGCTTTTGAGATGGGGTTTGGCGTGAGAGGAGAGAAGTCGTTTGTTCTCTGATGTCCCCCCACATCTTTTGCAGAGGCTGGGACTGGTGAGGTCTAGATAGGCCAAGTGAGGGGACCAACATACCTTAGGCCTCAGCTAGAAGGAGGAGACTGGGAAGGACCAGAGCAGAGCCATGTATCCATTGGCTTCTCATTACCATAGTGAAATACCTGAGGCAGGTGACCTTTAAAGCAAGAGGCTTATTTAGCTCACGGTTTTGAAAGCCGAAGGCCCATGTGGCAGGGTGTGGGCCCTTGTGAGGGGTCCCCCTTGGCTGTATCAAGGAGACTGATGGTGTGAGCGTATACCAGAGGAAGTGTCCCTCTGAAACCCGGAAGTAGAGAGGAGTGAGTGCCCAGGCTTGGTCCTTCTCACCACCCTTGTGTGGGAACTATTGTCATCAATCCCTTTTGCAGGTGTCATCCCCAGTGACCCGAGGACTTCCCACCAGACCCCACCTCTTACAGGTTCCACACCATCTCAATACTCCCATCCTGGGACCCCAGCTTCCAGCACAAGAGTCCCTGAAGGACACTCAAACCGTATCTACCCCATAGCAGCTCTCCTGCCAAATAGGGAACACCGACTTTGCTAGAAACTCTGATGAAGGGCTGCCTTAGTCCAATCCAGCCACTGTGGTCCTGGCTCATGTTGGCTCAGTTGTAGCTGGAGAGACCCTGAATAGACCATGTGGCTCCCCTGGGAACCTCCCATAGGTTTCAGAGCTGGTTAGGACCTGAGAAATCTCATAATACATTTGGTCTTGCATCCAGGAGATCTAATTTAGTGACAGTTCAGTGTGACCCTGGACACATTCTGCTTCTTCCTGGGCCCTAGTTCCCCATCTGTAGAAGGAGAGAGTGGTGTGGAACTAGGGTTAAATGAGGGCTTAGTAGGTGTCAGTTGCTGCACCAAGTTCTCCCCTTTGAGAATCTCATTTTGGCTCCAGAGCAACCCCACAAGGTAGGTAGTTACTATCTCCATGCTAGAGAGGAGGAACCAAGGCCAAAGGAATGAGATAATGAGGTGAGTTAATGTCCCTGAAAACACAGGACATGATAAATGCTGGCAGGATTTGAACCAGGGCCCTCTGACTCTGGAACCAAGATTTCAATATCTCCTTTTGATGCACCAGTGGCCCTCATGCCTTAAGCTTTCCAAACGTTATACTTTATTTTTTTTTCTTGTCTTATTGCAATGGCCAATGGCTAACACACAATGTTGAAGAGCAGTGGTGATCTGGGAAATTTCATCTCAGTCCTGAATCTAAATGAGAATTTTGAAATATTTCACAAAGAAGTGTGTCACTTGTTGAGGTTTCATCAGGAATAGGCATTGAAACCGACTCTATTGGACACATTTGTGAGCTTCATCAGATTCTCTTCATCACGCCTGCTCCCCAGAACCACATGTTGGCTCAGCCTCAGCCACTAACTCAGCCAACTGGATCCACATGGGCTCATGCAGTTCTCCCATCTAGGACCAGTCAGCAACAAGCCCAAGGCTCTGGCTTTGATCCTGCCACTTTGGGGATTAGGAGAAATAGTGCACCATGGGGAACGACTTTCAGAGCAGCTGCCACCGGGTCTGCATGACGCCCTCCAGGAAGGCAGAGGAGTTAACCCAGAAGAAAGCAGGAAGCTGGGCTGATGAATCTTCTCCTTCCCCCTCTGATGGGCAGCTCAGAGACACACCCACGTGGATGTGCCCTGCAGGGCTGAGTAGCCACACTGGCCAAACAACCTACTGTGCTTTTCCAAGAAGCAGGGAGCAGCACAGCAGCACACGACCTTGTCTGGCTCCATTCTCTCTGTCTCCGTTCCCTCTTGCCTCGCTCTCACTGCTGGGCTTTGCGGCTTTCTGTTTGCTGGAACCTTGGGCAGCATTACTGGGGCTCCCGTGTCATTGTCCTTTACTCTGATACTGTTGGTTTGCATTGCTGCTGTGTTCTGAAACACGCTTGGTTCCTGGGATGAGCCTTCTCAGTGGGCAGGTCCTAAGGCAGGTGCACACCTGGGCACCCCTCTCTGGGCCTGCCACCGAGCTTCTCCTCTGCAGACTGAGCCGGGCGGACTGGCAGCTAGAGATGATGGAGGTGGCGCTGGCCTCAGCTCTGGGAAGAGCTGGGCGGGGAGAGAGTGCAGAGAGGGAGGTAATTAGGAGCCAGGCGGTATTGCAAATCTCCCAGCCTCACTGACACCCGGGGAGAGTGATCACACACTTGGAGTCAGCTCAGACAAGTGTGAAAGCCCTCACTCCATCTCTAGGAAGAAAGTGGATGGGGAAGGGGAGGGAGTGGGAGCCCCTGGCAGCCCCGCCCCCAGCGCTCGACCCAAGAGGACCAAGAGGTCATCCGTGCAGGTGCCCTGTCCTCGCTCCCCGTGATCTGGGTCAGGGAGCTGTGGACTCAGAGGTGTGGAGGAGCAGGAAGGTCCTGGGATGACATGGCCTGGAGAAGGAGAGGTGAGGAGAGATGTCACCACTGCCTCCAATCAAGGCTGGGCAGATTTTAACAAGCCCGCTGCGGATTCCGGCTAGCCCTCATCAGAGGTGGCAAAGCTTGCTTCCCGAGGTTGAAAAATTAGTCCCCAGGGACATTGGAAATTAATATGGGTTGAAAGGCTCCTGGGTACCAGGGATGAGACACCTGTCACTTCTCCACATCCCTGTCATTTGCTGAAGTGGAGGCTGAGGAGGCTGTGCTGTGGCCCAGGTCGCCATTCTGCTGTGGTGGAGGTGAAATCCCAGCCTTCGTTACACCTGTCATTTCCTGGACCCCCTGGAAAGGAAGAGGCTGTTCTCCCTCTGTGGGGTACACTCCTGGGGTGCAGGGTCTTGTCAGAGGCAGGAGATGGTCCTTCCTTTCCAAAAAGAAAGAAACAGGAATATGATCCCTCTCCCCTTGCGCCCTAGGGTCAGCCTCCTTTTGGGGCAGTGAACGGCCCCTGGACTTGGGCTCCAAGGAAATCGCAGAAGCAGGGAATTTTCTTTGGCTGCAGCAACTCCACACCTGGGAAGGGGCCAGAGGGAGCCACCTGTGGTCCTGTGTGTCAGGTGTGTGCGCCTTTTCTGCTCCGGCTGCTTCCTCCCTGGGGTGGACACTGGGGTCCTAAGAAGATGGAAATGGGGGTGGTGGATCAGCCCTTGGAAGGCCCCAAAGTCAGGCCAGGAACGCGCAGAGGGCCTGAGCGAGGCCTCCCCGGCTCTCCCCACCACTGTCCCGCCGGCTTGAGCTGGAAAGGACCATTCCCAAGGGGCTCTTGACTTGGGGACTGCCTGAAACACTCTTCCTGGAGAACTTGCTGGATAGTTTTCTTCTCAGAAGGAACTCGCCTGGGCAGTCACCCCCGTCACTCGGCCTTTTGTGTCCCTTAGCCCTCACCAACGAGCTAACAGATAGATGAACAGAATCATTTTTGCAGATTGCATAAAAGCCAAGATTTCAGCCATCCTGATAATGTCGCAACCCGGCACATATTAGGTGCTCAATAAAACGTTTATTTGATAAATGAGCAATTGAATTAATGAACAGATAAGTACATTGCCTAGAGCCAGGCAGTCTGGGTTCAAATCCCAGCTCTGCCCCTGACGAGCTGCTGCATGGTCTCGGGCAAGCTACTCAACCGCTTTGTGCCTCGGTTTCTCTATTTATAAGGTAAGTGGTGCTGGTACTTTCGTTGAGCAGCTGCTGAGCTTGTTCCTTGACATGCTGCAGCGACTCTGAACGCACTCGCTGGT
Organism: Aplodontia rufa; assembly: GCA_004027875.1. NCBI lineage: Eukaryota > Metazoa > Chordata > Mammalia > Rodentia > Aplodontiidae > Aplodontia > Aplodontia rufa. The sequence continues at coordinate 59,322 of PVKS010008512.1, read as the reverse complement.
TAGCTAGCTTACCACGGGGAACATGAAGCCCAGGGAGCCCAGGAGCGGCTGCTGCAGGCAGGGCACGAGACGGGCCTTGACTGATACTGGTTCCTTCTTTGAGAAGTTGGAACTCTGCTCCCTGGGTCACGGGATGCTGTTTGGGGGCCTGAGGAAAAAGCAGGCATGAACCAATTTTCAAAATGAAGTAGGGTTTTAGGGAAAATGATGGCAGATTGGTAGATGTGTCCCTGGAGAGGCTTGCACCTGGCTTGCAGGTGGGGCTCTGCCTAGCAGCGTGGCTTGTAAGAAGCAAAACCAGAACATGATCCCAACGTCCCCCAAACGGGAGAGTGAATGCACAGCAGAAACCGCTGCATTGCAAGTGTGAGTGAACTAGGGCTCCCCAGAGCGCGCTGGGCGGAGCTCACAGCCCTGGCCTTGATGGAGAGGGGGCAGTTACAGAAGGAAGAATAGGGCCGGCAGTGGTCAGTGCTCCCCAACCCAGGGACGCCCACCTCTGCCCAGGGACACTGGACAACGTCTGCAGACACTGCTGGTTGTCACAATGGGGGCGGGGTTGTGCTGCTGGCATCCAGAGCCCAGGGATGTTGAGCACAACACCCTGTAATGTGCAGCGCAGCCCCCACCACAGAGAACCCTCCTGCTCCAAATGTCAATCACGCTGAGCTGGAGACAGCGACATTTACAGACAGCTCAAACACCCTTATGTGTCGCTTAGGGACAGACACACGCACTTGCAGCAGAAGTGTAAGGAGATGCTTTCTACAAGGCTGTTCCCTGAGGATAGGACTTTTTAGGGTTTTCCACTATTTCAGAGGCTCCACAATTAAATGAACAGAACAATGATTGATAAACAGGGCAGCGACGATTTCGGGGTGGGTAGCGATGGGAGATGCTTTTGTGTGTTTCCTATCACATTCATAAACAAATCCCTTGGTCTGTGAGCACATGTGTGTCTGTATGGGAATCTGATGAGGGTGAGTGTGCACTCGGGTGTGTGTGAATGTGTGGTGATTGTGCGTGACTGTGGTTCTGTTTGTGAAAGTACAACACAGGCACACGTAGACGTAAATCCTCATCCACACACAATCTGCATGTGTCCCGGGGAACATGTGTTAGTGACTGTGTGCACCCCCACCCCTTCTCTCCCTCCCTGCTCCCACCTGCCCCCACTCTTCCTCCTCCTATCTTTTGCCCAAGTGTGCTGACCCAAGAATGGCCAGCTCAGGTAAGCCCCTGGCCTCCCCAGCTTTGGAGGTTCCCAGCAGGTGGGAGGCAGCTTGAGTCAGGCTCTTAGCAGGTGAGAACCCAGCACCAGCACCCTGCTGAGCCTCCAAAGAAAGGAATTGCCTTCAGGCTGTCCCCTAATCCCCAAGGACCCTCCCCCATGTACCTCTCAGTGTGGGAACAGAGGGCCCTTCCATGCTGGTGGTCACATTCCTAACAGCTGGGTGTAGAATGCGAGGATCTGGGGGGTCAGTTGGGCAACCTCTCCTGGCCTCCAGTCCCTCCTCTGAGAAAGGGGAGGACTGCAGAGGCCACAGCAGGTAAGCTAGGTTACTAAATGCGCTCAGCCTCTTCTCCACTTCAGACTTGGACACACTCTGTGTGTATTGCCTGAGAACCTACTGTGTGCAGCACTCTCTAGAGGGAGAAACCTCAGAGATGAACAGAAGTGTTTCTCTGTCTTGGGGCTATAGGCAGATAAAAGGGGAGAAGTCACTGCTCAACATAGGTTAGCCACCTCCCCACCTCCTTGCCCATCCAAGTACTCAGGTGAGCTCCTTCCCTCTAATCCATTCTCCCAAGCAGCTGCCCACCCTGTCCCTCCATCCAGGGCACAGTCACCCCTGGGGAAGAATCCAGGTCGGGTGAGGAAGCTCTGGGGTGTCACCCCTTGCAGAGGCCACAGGGGCGGGAGGTGCAGGCGGTGGGCTGCATGGGAGGCAGAAAGGAAAGCCATCCTCCAGGATCCCTCTCTTGCTGCTGCTTATAGTGGTAAGATTTTGGAAACTGAAGGAAAAGGGGGACAGAAACCTGGGAAAGGGGGTGGAGAAGAGAAAGGAAAAGAGGAGGAGAGAAATAGGAAGTGGAAGAGCAGAGAGGAGGGCAGCATAGGCTACCAAGCTGGAGGGGAAAAGCAGGGGCAAGAAGGTCCTTAGTGTCCAGCCTTGCCGCCCTCGGGAAGCCCACGCGGCGGGACAGTTTCTCCCCTGGCGCGGAGGGATGGAGAGCGCAGGGGCCGTGGGTGGGCACGGCGCTCCGGGCGCTGGGGGCGCAGCGGCTGCGTGGGCTCCGCGCGCAGCAGCATCAATTAGGCAACAGCGAACCTGGACCCGCGGAGGCGTCTGCGGAAATTACCTTTTAATTTCTTCAACGCATTGTTCTCACCTGCAGCCCAACCCGTCTGGGAGACGCTCGCCGAGCTGACCGCCCGCATGGGGTCGCCTGCTCCTGAAGAGCGCAGGGGGCCTCCCTCTCCGCAGGGCTATTTTAAGCTCCCTTTGCGCCTTTGACTTTGAGCTGGCTTCTGCTAATTTGTTACCCCCACACCATCTCCTCTCTTTCTCCCCAACTCCCAACTCCACCCCAACCAGACCTGAGATTGTTCCCTGGGCTTCAAATCCCGCTTCTGCTCCCGCACTAGCAAGTACCTCCACCTCCCAGAACCCTCAGTTTCCAAATCTGTACCTCGGGAATAAAAACAAAAGCAAAAAACAAAACAAAACAAAAAACCCTTCCATTCTATTAAGTGTTCAGCTTAAGGGAGCCAGCATTTTAAAGAGCTTGGTCCCCAAAGTGCAATGTGACCTATTGATTATCCCCTCGCCCGGCAGGTGTGCCTTGGGTGCCCGCTGCGGCCCTGAGATGAGATGAACCGCAGCCCCTGCCCTCTGGGCCAGAGCGATGGTTGTCATCTGCTGTTATTATTATTCTCCCATGCTCAACCGTTGCAGGATTTGTGAGACTTTTTGTGGGGGCTGCAGTTGGGCACCTGGAGCGGAGGTGAAGTTGGAAGGGGCAGGTGAGGATCTAAAGTGGAAGAATCGTCTGGGAATGGAGTTGATCTGTAAGGCATGCCAGGACATGGTGGAGATCCTGCTCCTGGTGTGCAATGGATGGGGGACTGGCCTGAGCCCACTGGTCACTGCTGCACCCTGGTCCGCCTTCCTCAGCTCTTCTTCTCTCCCACCAGCTGCAATGGGCATTTTGAACACTTATTAGAAATGCAAATTCTCAGGCTCAACCTAGAGACCTATGGATATCAGAATCTCTGGGGTTGAGACCAAGGAATTGTGGTGTGTGTGTGTGTGTGTGTGTGTGTGTACGTGCTCATGCACATGCACATGCCTGTGTTCTGAGTCTTGAACCCAGGGACTGTACATGCTAGGCAAATGCTCTACCACTGAACTGGGAATCCATTTAACAAGCTCCCCAGGGAATTTTTTGTCTGGTGAAGTTTGAGAAATACTGGTATGACTGAAGCAGGGTCTCCTTGGTCAACTGCCTTTATCTTAGAAAATAGATCATGATCCCCTTTTGTTGACAATCAAGTTGCACACGCGCTAGGCAACCCATGTGGCGTTCACGTACACTTTTGGGGCTCCCATACTCCCTAGGTTAGAGCCTGTGCCGTACCCGGCTCACAATGGAACCATCCACGGAGCTTGAGAGAGCTTGGAAGTGCAATCTTGCCTTGGGCCCATGCCATATGAATTTCTAGGGCAGAGTCCCTGAGCTTTCAGAGCTGCTGGGCCATCCTCATGCTCAGGGAAGGAGGCCCGAAGCAGCCGATGTGGAAGAAGACCAGAGAGGATGGAGGGCAAGAGTCCTGGCTTCCAAGCCCAGGCCTGCCCCTCGCTCATCTGGGGCAAGTGTCTGATGCCCCTTTACGGTCAAGTTCATCATTGTGTCAGAGCAAATGAGGGACATCCAGACCAGGCAGGCTCTCCCCAGGGCCTACTCCCAGAGTTTGAGCCCTGGGTAGGTTTGACTTGGGGCCTGAGAATATGCATTTTTAAAAATATATATAAAGAGAGAGAGAGAGAATCAATTTTACTTAGTTTTTCATGTGGCTTTCGTTGCTCTGACACTTCAATGTGTACGTGGTGCTGGGGCTCGAACCACATCCTTGTACATGCCAGGCAAGCACTGTAACTGCTGAGCCACCCCTCCAGCCCCTGAGGATACCCATTTTTTTTTGAGGATATAAAATTTTAAAGTGCTACCAGGTAAACTTCGCTACAAATGTCCAAGTTTCGAGAATTTCCCATGAGGGCATCAGAGCAGGCAAATCCCTGCTGGACCCCCAACTTTATCTTAAATCCCAAATCCGATGGTCTTTGTAACACTTTCTCTCACCTGATTTATTTATTTTAATTTAATTTATTTGCAGTACTGGGGACTGAACGCAGGGCCTAACGTATCCTCAGTAAGCATCTCTCATCTAATTTAGAGTCCTGTTTTCTTCCTCTCTTAGGTGTGTTTATTTAAACTCCTTCCAATTTATGTTCCATGAGAAATAACTTAAAAACAGTAGTCAAAGGAGAGACTTTTGGGGGGAGATGGGACAGAAGATCCTCTCCCCCTCTCACTCTATATTATTATTCTTATCAAAATTCTTGACAATACCCATACTGAGCTACTGCACACCAAAGACCAGATTTACCATCCTGCCTTGAACAATTAGAAAACCGGGCAAAATATTTTAAAACAACGGTTTTGAACATTACACAACCCTGAGAGAGGGTCTGTGGTCCCCGAGAGAAGGAAGGCAAGGATGAGGGGGTCCCACGAGAGTTTCCAGCTCACTGCTCAGTGAGGAGAAGCCCAAAGGCTTGGGGCTTTCCTGGGGTGAACTCAGATTAGAGATCAGAGCTTAGGGAGTCCAAGATGGGCAGGATGCATGGGACAGAGCTGCCTTGGGGAGACAACTCCAGCGATCAGTGGAAAGATGATCCCATACTCTTGGCTCCATGCTCTGAGCATGCATGAGGCGTAACTGTCTGTGGCCAAGGAAAGAACTGCTAGAATGAGTGGAAAGAACAATTCCTAGCTCTCACACAGGGCTGGGAACCACCTGCCACGGAAAGAGCTCCCAACAGGTGAGGCACAGGGTGGACCCCTCAAAGGGGGACGTGGGACTAGCGGGCCTCAGTTATCCTCTTCTTAAAGGTGGCTCCCCCGAAAAAAGCTTCAGAGCCAGATTCTAAAAGGTAAAATGATTCTATCAACTATCTTGACTGTGTGCCAGGACAAAGCTCAACCCTATTTCAAGGAATACTATGCAACTGAGCAACCAACAGGGAAAAGACCCAGCGTTTAGCATCTAACCAAGAATTACCACACACACAAAGACACGTGAAGATCTGAGCTATCGCCGTGAGATAAACCAGTCATTAGAAACAGACGCAGAGGTGACAGAGGTCACGGAGTTGGCAAAGATGTGAAAATGATTGCTGCAAATCTGCTTCATATGTTGAAGAAGACAGAGGTGAACATGAACACAATGAGCAAAGAAACAGAAAAGCATTAAAAAGACTGAAATAGAACTTCCAGAGATGACAATCAGACTATCTGAAATTAAGAAAAAAATATATATATACTCACTGGTGGGTTCAAATCCCAGTACTGAAAAAAAAAATACTGGTAAGATTGACATCAGATTAGACACAGCAAAGGAAAAACAAATAGAAAGTCCCCAAAATGGAGCATGGAGAGAAAAAAGAATGAAAAAAATCTCACCTAAAACAGGACCTGCAGGCCAACATTAAGCAATATAATATGTGGCTATTCTGAGTGATATTTAACAATGATGTCAAAGCAACTCAGTAGAAAAAGAATAATCTTTTCAATAAATGGTGCTGGGCATTTGAATAATTATGTGCAAAAAAAAAAACCTGTGTTGGTCAGCGTTCAGTTACTATGACAAATTATCAAGTTGTAAAGACAAAAGGGTTGTTGTGGCTCACAGTTTGAGAGGTTTGAATCCATGATGAGCTGAAGCCATGCTTTAGGCCTCTGGTGGTGACACATCACGGCAGGTACGTGTGGGCAAGCAGAACTGCTCGCTCTGTGGTGGGGAAGCGAAGGAAGAAGAGACTGTGCTCAGATTGCGAGGATGAAGAATATAAACAGTAACAGATGCTGCAGGGGTTGCGGGGAGATAGGCTGTCGGTGGAACAGCCGCTCTGGAAAGCAGTGTGGAGCTCCTCAAAAAATTAGAGATGGATCCACCATATGACCCAGCTACCCCTCTCCTGGGTATTTTTCCAGAGGAGTCAGAATCAGTGCATTATAGCAACACAGCAAAATCCATGTTCATAGCAGCTCAATTTACAGTAGCTAAACTATGGAACCAACCCAGGTGCCCCTCACTGGATGAATGGATCCAAAAGCTCTGGTACGTATATACCATGGAGCTCTACTCAGCTGTTAGAAACAGCGATATTGCAGCCTTTGAAGGTAAATGGATGGCGATGGAAGAAATCATGCTGAGTGAAGTCAGCATAACCCAGGTAGACAAGGGTCGAATGTTTTCCCTCATTTGTGGAGACTGGAGCTAAACCCAGGCCTGGGTGAAAGGAGGTCAATCTCACGTATTAGACCCAGCAAGGGCGCAGCAACACATGATCTAGTGGAAGCATAGATATGTAGTGGGGGGGAGGGAGAGGGCGGGAGGATAGGAAAGGATCTAGGGAGATAATCAACAATGTAACACACCCTTTTCCCCCTGAGAATCAAAAGAAAACTTATGTAATCATTTAATTCTGGAAAATTCACAGTCTAAGCATTGTTTTGTAAGGGAGAAATATAGAAGAATCAAGAGACTGGGGTGTAGGCGATGTTGAGGTGATTCTGGCTTAAGAACAAATGCATATCATATTGTTACTTTATATGCATTTATGATTGTACAATAACTCAACTTCTTAATAAAAGAATTAAAAAAAGAAGAAGAGACTGGGATCCCACAATCACCTCGTAGGGCATGCCCCAATGACCTGGAGATCTCCCATTAGGCCTCACCTCTTAGAGTGTCCACTGCCTCCCCAGAGCACCAAGCTACGGACCAAGCCTTTGCCACACGAGCCTTTAGGGATACTTAAGATCCAAGCTGGAGCAGACCCTCAACTCTTGTCTCACATCATTGATAAAGTTACCCAAGATGATTTATTAGGGCTAAAAATTCTTTCACTGCAATTATTATGGTAAAAATTATGTATAAATATAAGAATTAAATCTACAGGCATTTCTTCGTTCTTCTTCCCTCCCTCCCTTCCTTTCTTCCTCTTTCTTTTTAGTGCTAAAGATCAATCCTCTTAGGCAAGCACTCCACCACTGAGCATACTGCCAGCCTTATAAAATTTCTTTTAGAAAACTTAGGAAAAAATCCTTGTGGCTTTAGGTTAAGCAAATATTTCCCTTCCTTTCTTTTTTTTAAGAGGGAAAGGAGAGAGAGAGAGATGAGAGAGTTAATTTTTTTATTTTTTCATCTGGTTTTTGTTTTTCTTCGACTTAGTTGTGTGCATGGTGCTGGGGTTTGAACTCGGGTCCTCGTGCATGCCAGGCAAGTGCTCTGCTGCTGAGCCACCTCTTCAGCCCCAAGCAAATATTTATTAGGTTACAAAACCACAAAGTATAAATGAAAAAGATTGATAAGTGAACGATTATAAAACAATTGAAATTTATTTTTCAAAAGCAAATACAGTAGGCAGGCCAGAAAACTGGAAAAATAAATTTATACATTTTTTTAAAAATCTGAGAAAAGAATATGTAACCAGAATATGTAAAACAAAACTTTCAACTCCAAGAAAACTCAAAGAAGAAAAGTCGTGCATGTATCACAGTGAATGGATCTAAAATTGTGATACATTTGCACAACAGACTGAGTACAGAAAGGAATGGACTTCAGGCATAAATTCAGAAGGTTTTGCACATACTGCCAGCCCTATAAATATGGTACAGTTTCATTGAAATTCTAGAAAAGAGAAAGTTACAGGGACAGAGGGCCCAACTTGGTGGCCTGGGGCCAGAGAGGGCCAAGAGAAGGAGGCAGGCCTCACAGAAGCTCATCTGGGTGCAGTGGAAATCTTCCACCTGTGACTGAACTGGGGCCGTATCATTGGTCAAATCTCATTGGTTTGCACACTCAGAATTGGTTACAGTTATTGCAAGCAAATTGTACTTCAAAAAAGCAGATGAGTACAAATGCCCAGACCCTCTGGCTTCTTGATTTGGCTTCTTGGATGGAGTCCTGAGGAAATATTCAGAATACAGACAAGGATGTATGTACAAGAATGGCTGTCAAGGGGCTGGAGCGGTGGCTCAGAGCTTGGAGTACTTGCCTGGCATGCACAAGGACCTAGGTTCAAACTCCAGCACCACGTACACAATTAAGTGTCAGAGAAATAAAGGCCAGGTGGAAAAATAAATAAAATTGATTCTCTCTCTCTCTCTCTCTCTTAAAAAAATAAAAAAAGAATGGCCATCAAAGAATTATTTCTTATGGTGGAAAAATTAGGGACCAACATAATGTCCGGTTTAGGGGCGGACAGAGCCGACGAGGGTTCGTGCCTAGGGTGGGTTGCTATGTGACTATTAAAACGACTTAATGAGGTGGGGAAAGAACCCACAGAAAGACAGAAGGTGGGCCGTGGCCTCAGGCCCCTGTGTGGAAGCCCTGCTCTCCCACGCACCGGCTGGCCTGGCTCCTGGTCTCTCTACGCTTCCGTCTTCTCATTGCTGCGACAGAGATGCCAATCACACCCATCGCACAGGTTTGCTCTCAGGATTAAACAAAACATGGGCGATGCCAGCTCAGATTATTTCCAAAGTCTGTATTCAGCGGGAAAGTTCTATTTGCAGTTCTATGTAAAACCCAAGGCAGGGGCACAGCCGTAGTGGGAGGCCCATCTCCCGGATATGGGAACGCAGTTCTTATTAATTTTCTTCCTTATACCTGTCTTTATGTTTTAATTGTTCTATGATAAAGATGCATTATTTGGACTGGAGCGGTGGCTCATTGGTTACGGCGCTTGCCTGGCACGCATGAGGACATGGTTCCAGCTAAAAACTTTGAGTATTTTCCTGTTGCAATAGGAAGCCATGCGTGGTTCTATGAAAGAATCTGAGAGTGACCTCAGCCGGGGCACAGTCCTGTTTCTACATTAGAATAATTGCTTTCTCTTTCTTTTCTACTCCGAAAGACAGCGGAAACCAAAGGTGGCTCCTAGCCCGGGGAGAGGGTCCTGGACATAAGCCTTTACCTCTGAATCTCCCGAGAAGCAAGTCACTTTTATTCTGTCTGTGGATTTCTTGGTAAAGATGGAGCTGGGAGGGGCAGAAGGTGGCTGGGAGAGGGGAGTGCTTCCATTTGGGGACAAAAGGAAAAAAAAAACGATGAAATTTGGAGATTAGCCTCGCCAAAATATCTGTATTATTGATAACAATGACGATGGCGATGATTATGTTTTATTTTTCCAATCGTGGTAATTGTTGTACATTAAATCATTAGCATTCATTATTCCTACACTGTGTAATTAGGACAGTGGTGGATAGATTGCTCTTGACTGTAATGGAGTTTTTATAATTGTAATTTATTGGCATCAAATTACCTTTCTTAAAATGAATCTGAACATCACACTCTTAATTCTGGGGAGGGGGTGGCAATTATTTTTAATTAATGTTTCTTGTTTGTGCCACGCTGCAGGGGGAGCTGTCTGGCCAATCCGATTCTCTGTGTCGATGAGGAAGTTAAACAAGAATATCAAAGGCATTCGTGAACCACAGTCATCTGTCACGGGACATTCTCCTCCTTCCTGTGCCCCACCCCGCTTCCATGTCCCCACCTCCTAAGCAGCAGCCACAGGGGGAAAAATACCAATCATTTCCCAACATGATTAGCCACGCAGACAGGAGACTGTAGTGCGGGTGATTTAAGCCAATTGGTTGCTGTGTGTGAGAAGAATGTATTTTTATCTCCTTCAAAAATGGCTGAATCGCCGCCCCCAGTCTTGGAGGACGGGGACATCGGGGGTGGCTCCCCATTTTATTGTCTGTTGATTTTTATTTTGCTGTTTTACCTGGTGACTGGGGAGTCCTTTCCTCCAACATCCCATCCAGCCAATGACTGGCCAAAGAGGTTGCCTTTCCAAAAGTAGTAATGTCCATCCCCTTTCTAGAAAGGCTGAGCGAGAGGTCTCAGGGCGTTAGTTTCTGTGTTGTGATGAGGAATTACCTGTTCATGGCTGGGCGTCACCTGGAATTCTGCAATCGAATGGTTCATCCTCTGGGATGGTAATCAATGAGTTCTCCCCAAAGATGTTGATGAGGAAGGAGAGAAAGACCATTAGGCTTTAGGTGACTAGGGGAGAGGAAGTGGCTTGGAAAAAGGCCTGACTGGCACCGGTCAGGCCACACCCATGCACCTGCCCAAGGTGGCAAGTGGTTCTACCCTGGGTCTCTCTGAATCTCCTGAAGACCTGCACCTCCTTCTGCTCTTCCCTGCTCAGAAACTAATAGCTGTCAATTACTGTCACCCTGGGGTGACAGAAGACCAGTCTGACTCATCGCTGTCAATCACTGTCACCCTGGGGTAGACAGAAGACTGGTCTGGTCTTTTGCTTCCTGGACTCAATCTTGGTTTTTGGTAAAGGAACGTGAGGTTTTGTTGAGTTAGAAGAGAGGTAATTTTAGATCCTGAAGTCCTGAGATCCTCCATCCAGCCCAAGGAGGCAGCTGTCTGCTTGTGTGATGCGTGGGGACGTCTTCACCCTGGTCTGGGCAGGGAGACTTTGGCCTGGTGTCAGGTCTGTGCTGAGGCTCAGGAGAATCCAACCTCCTGTCATTTGTGTGAAGGGCACATGAAGGTGCCACCTGCCTGAACACGGTTACTGGGACCTGAATCAGGGCAGACACTTCTGTGGTTGGTGGAGTCTGGGGTGGGTCTTGGATCTATGGTCGGGACGTTAAGGATCCTGGCAAGGTACTAAAGCCAGCCTTTTGGGTTCTAATTAACTAGTTGGCATGGACAATGGATAGAGTCTCAGCCTTCTAAGAGATGCGAGAGCACTCTGACCCTGAGATCTGGTTCTCAGGACCTGGGGTGGGTGCTGGGTTTTTCAGCACCAAGGACAGAGGCCAAACCAGGACATCAGACCTTCTAAAGTGAGCTACTCCTGGGGTCATTTTGGTCAATCTCCTGCCTCTTTGAATAGTGTCCCTCTTTCCCTCTCAGGACAAAAATGCTGATCCTTTTACACAGTCTGGGTGTCAAGAAAGTGTTCACTACTTTGTCGCTAAAGGGCTGGGAAAATCTTTTTTTTGAGAGAAAGAGAATCAACTTTATTCAGATTCTCATTTAATTTTGCAACACGCGTTGTGCATGTGGTGCTGGGGTTTGAACCTGGGTCTTTGAGCAGGCCAGTGCTCCAACTGCTGAGCCACTGCTCCAGCCCCGTGGGCTAGGAAAAATTGCAAAATGGTTCGTAATAGGGTTGTTTTAAAGATTAGTGAGATCCTGCTTGTCGCACAGTATTTGGTAGCATAAGCACCCAATAAGGGGCACTCACTGTTATTATTCTGGCAACTGAGTTAGTAGCTAATAATAATAATAATAATAAATAATAACAACAATAACTTCTATATATTGAGTCCTCAGGCTCTGTCTTACATGCTATAAATGCCTTATTTTACCAATTACATAAATAATACTGTCACAGATGAGAAATTAAAGCTCAGGAAGGTTAAGGAACTTGGTCAAGGTCACACAGCAGGTAAGACTCAGAGGTAAGATTTGAACCCAGGCAGAACTCACATTCATCTTGTCCATGCCACGTGGCTTCAGTTGTCCAATTGCGAGCACTCAGCAACTGGAAATTATTGCTGTTATTGCCAGAGTTCATTATTAACTGAGTTTATCTGCCACTAGTGTAAAGTAGATCCCTTCATCCTCCCCGTTTCTTCAAGACTTTGATTGAGGGACCAGTGGGCCGAGGAGGAAGATGCGATAAGGGAGGAAAGGGGCCAGAAATATGCAAAGGCAGGTTCCTGACTTTGGGGAGCTCCAAGGCCATGGTGGGAGGCGGCCAGGTGAACTGATAACCCCAACCCCAGGCATAATGCATCGCCGGGAAGACTTCAAGTGCTATGGAAACAGGAAGGAGAGCAGCTTTCAGGTATGCAGGGAACTTTCAGGAGATCTTCATGGAGGAGGGACCCTCCGAGTCAAGCATGCCGATGGGGACAGATGGGGACAGATGGGGACAGATGTTTGCAGAACGGTGCTGGAGACGGAGTAGCATAGACCATGCCTCTTCCCTTCCGCTCTTCCCCCTTCTCTCCTTCCTTGGCTCCTCTTCCTCCTCCTCCTCTACCCACAGCTTCCATCCTGCAGTGGTGCTCGTTGAGAACCAGGCTCTGGAGCACAGAGCCAGGCAGCTCCTTCCTGCTTTCTTCTGAGCTCCAGACTCAGAAGTGGGATGGAAACCAGAGAGCACTGTGAGATGGGTCAAGGACAAGGCTGAGACCCGTCCTCAGGAAAGGCAGCTTGATGAATGAACCTGGCCCCCCAGCCCCAGATCACACCAACCCCACAGAACGAGAATCGGCTGGGACTGTCTCTTCCCAGGGTCGTCACAAGGGTTAAATGAATGAATCTACACCGATGCGTTCAGCATTGTGCCCAGCATATAGTAGATGCTAAAAAAAGTCCACTTCCCATCTCCTTTAATTAATGACTCTCCCTACTGAAAATGGGGTCTGTGGCTTCGGTGCCGGAGCAACCGAGATGGGGAGGTGCAGGCAGAAGAGACGGGAGGCAGGAGGGGAGGCCGCGTTCCCGATGGGGTGAAGGTGGGCAGCGTAAATCTAATTTCTCGGCAAAAGATGCAATTTGCCAGCCCTTTTAATTATTATTTTTTATTATGGATACAAATTAAAAATAAACTGTGTCTCAATCACAGCAGGGATTAAAATTGTTCCTTAATTGTTATCTTTGAATCAATCTAACTTCCATTAGCTCTGCTTCTCGAGGTATAATTGAGGTGCATGCATGTGTGTGTGCGTGTGTGCGCATGTGTGCACTTACACACACATGCTCAACCCCTTGGTTTAGGGAAAGGGGCCAACCGCAGTCGATGTATTCAGTCATCTCCAAATTCTAGTTTCCTTTCTCTTTCTTCTTTGCTAATGACCTTGAGGGGCAGTAAAGTTGGGGGGACTTTAGCAGTAAATTCAACATGTCCCTCCCACTACTCCTAAATTTAACAACAAAAAAAAAATCAATGGACCATGCATTGGGCTTGGGAGTGGGAATCGTGACCTAAAATCAATACATCGGCAATCGCAAAGCTCAATTATTTTTCCCTGAATAGGATGTAGTCTGTGAAGTTCGAAAGGGCAGGGATTCTTGTCTGTCTTGCTTGAGGCTGTATTATCAGTGCTCAGAACAGTGACCGACACATGGTTGGATTAAATTCAACTCATTTAGCTCAGCAAGTTGTCACTAATACACGCAAAGTGTGTTTCACACGCGCGCACCGTGCTGTGCGCATGGACATGGATGGCGGTCTGATCTCGGAGGGCTCCCTGGAGGCGGTGTGAGCAGCAGTTGGGTGGAAGTTCAACGAAACACAGCTCCTGTTATTTCAATCACAGATCTCCAAGCTCCGACGGAGCATCAAGACTGTTTCTCCCCAAATTTTTAATAATCCGCTTACTACTCAACCTTTATTAGGCTCTTGCTGTATATGTTCAAAGCTTCACGCAAGCCATGGCTAATTCTCAGGTGCTCTTACCGCACTTGCTTACGGATAGGAAAACTGAGGGTGAGCGAGAGGAACAGAATCGCTTTCCCCGGCTCACGCAGTTGGTAAGTGGTGGGGGTGGGACTCGAACTCGGGTCTGCCAGATCCTCGTGTCCACCCTCTCCCGTTGTTGGTCTTTATGCTGCCACCTCCAGGTTACTTATCTACTCCAGGTGCGCGAAGTCAGGACTGTTGGCTCCTTCAGCGGATGTCAAGGACCAGCCCCTGGGGAAGCCTGTGTCACCTGCATGAGACTCTCTAGCGGCCAGCATGTCGGGTGCAAGTCCTAACCAAGGCATTGGCCTCTCTTCCCGGGCTGAGCATCTAAACAAATGGCAATTTAGGAAAGAGCAGTCGGGGTGGGGGAGCCCCTGCAGGCTTCGAATCTCATAAGTAACAGATAAGGATGACCAGAACAGACGCACGCGCTCTCCGTGAGAAACTTCGCCAAATCCTGCACCAGAACACTTGGGAAGAATGGGGCATTTGCTCATTCTTGCTTTATTTGCATTTTTCCCTAAAAGAGAGAGAAGCACAATGTGAGAGAGAGAGAGAGAGAGAGAGAGAGAATCAGTTTTGTTTAGTTTTTCATGTGACCTCTGTTGCTCCAACAGTTGGTTGTGTACGTGGGTGCTGGGGTTTGAACCCAGGTCTTGCTCATGCCAGGCAAGCGCCGTAACCACCGAGCCACCGCTCCAGCCTCCGCTTTGGTATTTTTTGAACGCTTGCAGCATCTCAGGTGTGCAGGAAGTTGCGGGGATGCAGCAGGAAATCAAAAGCCAGGCTCTGCCCCCGAGAGTTTCTGGTCTAGTGTGGAACATTTAGTGAAGCAGTCTCACAAGTATAATATTAATGACCGCACTTAAACGGAGGAGGGAAAGGTGTGGCAAGTTGAGAGATTGTGACAAGGGACGCTATGTCCCAGGGAGGGGTGGGGCGTGCTGTGTCTGGGAGGGCACCCATCTGTAGGAACGGAGAGTTAACTAGGTGACCGGCCGTCTAGACCGAGAGTCCTGCTTGTCCAAATGAGTCCAGGCAGGGAAGACCAAGGCCCCTCTAGAAACAGAGCTGCTGTGAATGGAGCTTGGAAGGCAGGCGGCAGGTGCGCCCCTGAGCCTAGAAAGGTAGGCAGGGCCAGATCCTCAGTGCTCTGTGGGCAGCCTGGGAGGGCTTGGGTGCGTTTGTGTGTGGAGGCTTGAGCTGCTGCTGCCTGGAGGGCAAGAGCGCAGCTGGAGAGGCCAACGAGGAGGCTACTGCATCAGTCCAGGCAAAAAGCAAAGGCAGTGTGATCTCGGCTGCTGCCGCGGGGGTGAGGAGACCACGCGAGCAAGAGTCAGGAGGTCAACCCCTGACGTCAGAGTGAGGAAGAAAGAAGGGTCGAGGCCAGAGAAGACGCCTGCACAGAAGCACACCAATGCACCCTTTAAAATTAATCTCGCGGACATTATTTGGAGCGCAAGAAACGCATTCTGTACGTATCTGTTACACGGAGAACAGGCACAGCAGCTCCCGGGGAGCACTGACGGCAGAGGGGTGGCTGCGTTGGCTGGGTCCCCCTCGGCGTGGGCGTCCATGGGGTCCGCGCCGGGGCTGCCTCGTGAACGGGGCAGCGGTTCACAGGGGTGCGTCTCAGTGCATGGCATCCGGCAGGACACGCTGAGCAGTGTGACTCACAACTCATGAAAACGTGGTGAACAGGGAGGAGCAAGGACAGCAGGTTCAGGAGATGCTGTCTCCTAAAGAGGAACAGAAATGAAAAGCAACGGCACAAAGTAGAAAGAGCAAGTAAAGTAAATGTGACTCCAATCATTAAAAGTTAGAAAAAAAAAAGGGGGGGGCTGGAGCGGTGGCTCAGCGGTTCCGGCGCTTGCCTGGCAAGCACGAGGACCCGGGTTCAAACCCCAGCACCACGCACACAACTGAGTGTTGGAGCAACTAAGGCCATGTGAAAAACTAAAGCTGTTTCTCTTTTTCTCTGTCCTTCTCTCTTTAAAAAAAAAAAAAAGTTAAAAAAAGAAGGAAAAAGATGTTGAAGATTAAGAAGCCCAAGAGGCGGGAGCAGAGGCTCAGCAGTTACAGCCCTTGCAGGGCACATGGGAGGACCGGGGTTCGAACCCCAGCACCGCATACATAACGCAGCGTCGGAGAAACAAAGGCCAGATGCAAAAATAAATAAAATTGGTTCTCTCTCTCTCTCTCTTTCTTACTCTCTCCCTCTCTCTTTAAAATCAATCAATCAATCATCAATCAAGAAGCTCCGAAATGGAGTGCTCAGGCCAGCACCTTTGGTTTTGATTTCTCAAGATGGTTTTGAAATGAGAACTGAGGATCCGTTCCCAGTATCGGTGCTAAAGCACACCAGGGCAGGTGACCAGGAGCTTCCGCTGGAGGGCCTCCGGAGCACCGGTGACTGGGCACAAGGTCCACGCACGTCATTTCAATTTGGTAGCAGAGCAGGGTGGCATGTGCCTCTAGACCTAGCTACTCAGGAGGCCAAGGCAGGAAGTTTGTTTCCACAGTCTCAGCCAGAGCTCCGTGACAATGGCTCTCCCCCTACAATGCGGAGCCACCAGGTGACTGCTTTTGGCAGGGTTGGTTGCTTTCTTATTGTTTAGGATTCTACCCCAGGGGAAGAATTTGAAATGCAACCAGCACTGTATACAGAGAGATTTTCATTTCATTATTGAAACAGCAGAAACGAACTAAATAATTTTCAACAGCGGACTGGTTCGGAACGAAATTCTATTTAGCCATTGAAAGTTAAAGAGTCAGAGACCTGAAACTTTGCATTTGGAAAAATATTTATTTTTTAAAAACTGTTTTGTGCCCAGGCAAAAAGAAGACAGGCACATAATGCATTAAATTGTCACTAATGATTTTCTTTAATGAATTGGGTGACAAATAGCATTTATTTTTTGTGACTTTGTAAATCTTCTACGGTGACTGTATATTCTTTGAGAACAGTAAAAACTACAACAAACTTAAAATTATCATTTAAGAATAGATTTGAAATAAGATATGGAGCTGGAGGAAGTAGCTCAGTGGGAAAGTTCTTGGCTAGCACGCATAATCCCCAGTACTGCAAAATTAATTAATAAAAATAAGTTGTATGTGAAGGTTTTTTTTTATGTTGAGTGGAGAAAGCACTGTATACAATAACCCAAAACAGGTATTTATGTCTGCCTGGAAAAAAAGAACAGAGACAAGAAGGATGTGGATGAGCTGCTGTTCTCTGTGGGCACGTGGTGTGGCAAGCTATCTGGAAGCTTGCTTTCCCCCCGAATTTCTCCATTTTCTACAATGAGCATGTATTAGTTTTGTAATAAGAAATACAATACTTTAAAAACCAGTGCCTGAACCAACATCTTGATGAACTGTGAGTCGCCTTTGCTACCTCCTCGCCACCGGAGTCCTCTCCCCTCGATTTTATTACCATATAAACTTGCCATCCTCATAAATCCAGTGGGTCTAAACTGGAATCTTAATTTTAGTGGCTGTGCCTGGCTTTGAAAACATGGTGCCATCCTCCCTGAAAATACCGCTGGTGGGAACTGCATTGTTTTAACACAAGGACAGAATGGATAGCAAGCCGGAGGGCCAGGTGAAGACTGTTAACCGCATACGCCCATTCCAGGAACTGTGGAACCCAGTCGCTACTCGGAACATTTCTTTTAAGACGTCAAGTGTTTCAAAACTGCAGTGGAGGCTGGGGGTGAAGCTCAGTGGTAGATCACTTGCCTGGCATGTGCCTACTCTGGAGATCCATCCCTGGGAAACTCACACACACACACACACGCACACACACATGCACACACATGCATGCACACACAATCACACACATGCATGCAGGCACACAGACATACATGCACGCAAGTGCACACAGGCACATGCACTTCCACACACATGCATGCATGCACATATATGCATGCATATGTGCACACATAGACATACACATGCATGCATGCACACATACATACATGCACACACATACACACGTACATACGCATGCACATGCACAAGCACACATACACATGCATGCACGCACGCACACACACACACACACACACACCTTCCAAGGCTTTTGTGCACGTGGCCTCCTCCAGCTAGTCCTTTGGGGAGTCCCTGTGCCTTCTTCCAGTCTCAACTCTGGGTCAGACGCTTCCAAGGACATGGGTCCAGCTTTATCATTTAGCACCATCTAGTTGGCGACCACATCTTTAATTGGGGTCAGTGGTGTTCAATGCTGTGCCTCTGGGGCCCGTTACAGTGCCTGGCCTATGGTATACTCACCCAAATGTTTTGATTGAGTGAATAAATGAATGAAAGAAGCCCATGTGGTCTTGAACCACCCACTCCCACCATGGTGGGGAAAAACTCCCACCCTTCTATCTCTGCCCTCATCCAATCTGCCCCTCTACCTCCAGGCCACACTGACATTTGTGAGGTTTTCTTCCATTAAGAAAAAATAAATTGGGCTGGAGTGATGGCTCAGTGGTTACGGTGTTTGCCTGGCACATGTGAGGACACGGGTTCAAACCCCAGCACCACGTACACAAGTCTCAGAGCAAAGAAAGCCACATGAAAAACTCAATAAAAATGGATTCTGTCTCTCTATCTCACTGCCCCTCTCTCTTTAAAAGCTTATATTTTATGAGTGCATTGGTAAATGAGCATAATCCAGGTCGAATTCGTTATCTTACCCACATCAGTGTTCACGTTTCTTTTTTGTTTTAAAAGATTCGTGCTAAAGCATCTTCATGAGCCCCTAGTGTTGGGCTTGCTGTGCCGGTGGATGAGTCAGCCCTTTGGGACGCAGTCCATCCACCATTCATCCTTCAGCAAGGGTGCACTGAGCAGTTTCCCACTGTCCAGTCCTACACTAGGCCTTGGGGAACCCACGAGGAGCAGAAGCAGCCACTGTCCCCCACCCGGTGCTGCTGACCAACACTGAACAGCGCACAGGAAAGAAGTGTGGTCTAGTCACCCGGTGCAGACGTTGACATACACACTTATAAACTTATTTGTACCATAACGAATTAAAAACGGTAATTGTTCACACCGCTGTTGGAATTCACAGTTCTCCCGACCTTGGATTTCCAGGTCTTTTGTGAGCCACCAACAAGGAAAGAGTTGAGGTGGTCACTTTCTTCCTGGCCTGGTCCCAGTCGGTTTCCAGCACAGAGAGAACCGGGGGTGGCTGGTTTGATTAGATCACTGTCAGCCGGGACGGGAGGTTAATTGCTGTTCTCTTGCGAGCCTGTTTGGCCCTGCAGCCCCGCTCGCAGGCCCTGGGAGCCGGGCGTGTGCGCGCACCTGCAGTGTGGCGGAGCTGGGGCTCAGGCTTGGCGGGGCGGAAGGGGCAGGAGGGTGGGATGCACACGATTTCTCTGCTGAGTTTTCTCGGGCCAGGAGCAAAGAGGAGTGCTTAGCAAGCATTAGGAGACACAAATAATTCCTCTTTTCTCCTCTCTGCCTATTCTTCCCGCTCCCTTTTCTTGTAAATCCTGCTTCTTGCATCTGAATAGCGGAATGGCTTCATCTGGGACATTTAATCAGATCCCTGGTAGGCTCTAGGAGGGCAAAGTGCCGGAGGGATTACCTTTTATTTTAGGGTTTCTCTCCCCTAGTTCTGCCACCCCCTCGCCCCTCCGCGCGGGCTGTGTTTTCTCCTGCGCATTTGTTCTCGGCAGAAGTAAGTAAGGAAGGCTTAAGGCGCGGGGAGGGGGCTTACAAACTTAAGGGGATCGGGCCCTATTCAGCGAGCCTTGTGCGCAGACTTTCGGCTTTTGTTCCCGGGCCATTCTTCAGCTGATTTCTTCACTCCAGTAAAAGCGCTCTAATTCCCCTTTAGATACGGAGAATCGTCCTCTTCCCCGCTGCCCCCGCCCTCTCTCCACCCCCACACCCCGTTCCACTTTCTCAGACCCTTTATGCCCGGGTCCTCGTCCGCCCCAACAAAGCCCTAACATCCTCGCAGAGGCTGCGGAGAGGCGGGAGGGGGAGGGGAGGAGGACACGGGGCTGCTCGGGGGACCGCCACCCCCGCCACCGAGCCAGGCCGGGGACTCACCCCCCTCTGGGTCCCCGCGGTGCGGTGGTTGGAGAAGGGAGGCGCGGGGTGGGGGCGGCACGTGTGTGGTGCAGGGACTTTGTGAGAAGGAGACGTGACAGGTGCAATAGAGACGTCGGAGCCTGGGGTGGGCTTGGCCAGCATTCCTGAAAGGTGCCCCGCGAGCTTACAGAGGCCGGGGAGTCCAGAGCGCTGCGGCGCGAACCCCAGAGGAGCTGCGCGCTGCGCCCGGAGCCCTGAGCTGGGTGCCCCCGCACCCAGCCTCCGGGAAAATGCTGGAGTCCAGGAGGAAAATGGGTGGCTGCAAAACGGGAAGAGAAAAGCCCCACTTCAACAGTTCACGTCCACACCACGCGTTCCGTTAGGCGAACTAAGGGCTCCACTTGGCATTCCAGGTTTCCCGGCTGGTAAAAGCAATCGGTGGGGCCGCATTTCTTCTTCCCATGCAGGAACCTGCACTTTCCCTGGCTCCTTGCTCCCACCTTCCCAGTTCCACAGTGGATGCCTGCGGGCCACAGCAGCGATGCTAGTAAAGTCCACTTTCTGCTTCCTCCTTATTCCAATCCAATCTTGCTTTCAGAAATAGCTTTTTTAAAAATCACGTATTCATAATCTTAAACAACATTACCTTTCGATTCAATTCGGATTTTCTCATCCAGAAATTCCTAACCACCCCTGGGAATGGTGAGCAAATCCTACCTAACCATCCAGTCAATGAGTCCTTACAGCCGAATTGCAAAAGGAAGATGTGAAAAGTCTTTTAACACTTTTTTTTTCAGTGAAAACAGCTCTGGATAACGGGTGGTGTTGTGCTTTTAGTAGGTGTGTTATGATGTGAGACTCCTAAGATCTGAACAGCCCCGCCTCTAATCTCACCTTTGCTGTGGGATCAATTATCAGCCTTGGTTTCTTCATCTATGAAATGGGAACAACGATTAGCTTCAGTTTTATTTAAAAAAAAAAAAAAAGAGCAGAGAAGCAATCTCCTTGCCTCCCATCCCGTAGAGATATCTTCTCTTTCTATCCGAGACGAGAAAGATGAGCCCCTTCTTCTTTACAATGTCGACAAATCGTCGCGGGGCCATTTAAGCGAAAGTGGGCCTGGGCGGTAATAGCCCAATTGGGAGTTTGAACGGCAGAAGGGCTGCCTCCCTCTCCATGCCAGAGGATGGGCAATTATGGCCAGGCATTTTTCGGGTAAAATAGAAGGCAGAGAAATAGCAAGTAGGAGCCCCAATTATCGGGAGTCATTCTTAGGAGGAAAAATGCTGTCTCGTTCTCTGGCCGCAACTGCAGTTCACTGGCAAGGCATGGGGCAGTTAGAGTGGTTAGCAGAAGATGTGGGGATTTAGCAGGGATGGTGTCTGCCCTTTCTGAGCCCCAGTGCCCGGCTGGGGGCCGAGGAGGACGAATGGATGGTTTGGGAGTCAGCGTGGGTGACTTCTCCTTCCTGGTTGGTATGGGGCATGACATTCTCTGCACTGTACCGTCCACCCCCATTCAGACCCCTAAATAAAGCAAGGGATCTTTGCCCCTGTGTGTGCTTCCAGATACGCAGACAGAAAGGACACTGTTTCTAGCTGCAGGCAGGGGCTCAATGAAAACACATTCTTGGCCTGGAGAGCCTGTCACTTTCCACGGTGTAAATATCCCACCCAAAGGAAGAGACACACAGTATCCGCGCAGGAGACACAGGGGATGTCAGTAACCTCAATAGATTATAGTAAAAGAAAGTCAAATAATCAGGAAGTGTTTTGGAGTACCTGCTGCCTGTTTTAACCTGGTTTATTTAATTGCAAGTTTAAGAGAACTTTTGATGGCTGAACGCCCAGCTTGCCAAACTCCTGTACATTTCACAGTGGCTCATGGGAACCAGTTTGAACCGGCTGCGGCTGCAGAATCTTCTTGGCTTGCTCAGAGCCCACCCACTCCTGTGCGCTTTCTGTTACTACCTGACGTCAATCAGCAAATCTATCACTTTGTGATAAAAGAAAATCAATAGGCAGTTTCTACTCCTCTTCCTGAAAAACAGCCTCTGGGAACCTGAGATGGGGTTGGCAGATTAGGAAACTGAAGCTCTTTGCCTTTCCTGCCTGTAGCTGGTGTTTTAAAGCACACAGCTGTGGTCTCATTATGTGCCCACGTGTTCCTGGAAGAGGAATTCCTGAATGCCTACTGTGTGTCATCGCCTAGGGAGATGGTGCAAGTTCAATTAGAGGTATTCTTCCTTTGGAAGACGAGCCAAAGGCCACCAACCTAGGAGCAGCTGGGGACAACACTGGCCTTGACTTTGCTGAGTGTCTGCACCTCCCTGCTCATCCGGCTTCTGGGCTCCCTTCCTGCACCTCCCGTTTCCTAACAACATTTCCCCCTTTGATCCCTAAGCACAACCTAACTTAGTTGATACAGTTAAATATTAAAAAGTTCATGTAACTTCATGGCAGAACTGCTGATCACTGCCTAATAGATTGGCACAATTAGAAAGCTGAGTGACACTGAGTGTTGGGGAGGACAGGGGACACGGGAATCCACCTGCACAGCACATTCTGGCCTGACAGTCATATTAAGTGTGCAGCTACCCTAGGACCCAGTAATTCCACCGCAGGTCCATAGGGAAACACACCCAGGGATGCTCATCCCAGTCTTGTTTAGGGTGGGGGAGTTGGGGGCACCCCAGTGTTCTCCACGTGGGTGGGAGTTCAGATGCTGTGCACATGCTCACACCCCTCCCCCCAATTATACCACCACTGTGATTGGCAGCTCTGTGAGGGATCTGCAGGTGGCCCACCTTCAGCGCGTTCTGGGGGGTCTCCTCTGGCGGGGCACATTCAGTGCACCTTATAGCAGGGGGAGTTCCTGTCCCTGGCGAACTCCCCGCTAACAGGGTCCAGGGTCCCTCCATCGCCACACCACCTGTGGCGGTTAACTGAATCGTCAACTTGGTTAGATTAAGGCATGCCTAAGGTTAAGAGTCTTCTGCAGGTGCCAATGCGGGCGTGTCTCTCGGAATGATTGGCAGGTGGGAGAGCAAACTGAAGCAGAGGCCCACCCCGAGTGTGGGCAGCACCGTCCAATAGGTTGGAGGCTTGGGAGGAATAAAAGTGGAAAGAATAAGGGAGCAGCCACGGCGCAAGTCCGATTCTCCCTGCATGGGTTCTTGATCGCTTCTGTGATCTCCTGAGGACACCAGGCTCCAGCTGCACTCCTTCAGTCTTCCAGGCTGGGGCAGCAGCGTTGAGCCCTTGTTCTGAGGCTTCTGCATCCTGGACTGCGCAGCCACTGGCTCCTCCAGCCCTCCAGCCTGCAGGGGCTGTTGTGGGACTCTCCGGCCTTTGTGCAAGCCAAGCTAATAAAGCCCTTCTTATACATCTCCTGTTGATTCTGTTCCTCTGGAGAACCCTGACTAATACACCACCCTACCTGCGTTCTTCAGGCGTTCTGTACTCCCAGGGGCTCCTGGAACACTGAGCCCCACAGTGGTGACCTTGATCAATCACCTGCTGCTGGCTTCTCCTGCTTTCCTTCCTTCCTTCCTCTCCCAGCCTCCTCCTCCCTGCTTCCCAGGATCTTAGATCAATAAGCTACCTGCAGCCAAGTTCTTGTCTCTGACCCAAACTAAGAAACAATCACAGGGTTCTTAGAACTTAAGAGACAGAGTAGATGCACATAGACAGCATGGCTGGGGGTAAGGAGAGCAGGGGGCAGAACAAGCAAGATAACATCACACAGCCTGCATATGTAAAGAGCAACACACACAAATAATTGCACACTTTGCTAGAATACATTCAAAACATTCATGGAAATGGGGGAGAAGAATTAGGAGTAGAATGAAAAAGAGAAGACAGAAAAGGAAGAGAAAGAGGAAGAAAGGCCTTTGGTAGATTGAAACCCATGAACATGGCTGGAGCTGGCAATGTTGCCTTGAACCCAGAATGATGGGTTTTCAGCTGCCTGCTTTAAAACCTTTCTGAGGGGGGTGGGGGGCTGGATGGTGGCTCAGTGGTTGTGGTGCTTGCCTGGCACAAGGATGCAGGTTCGAACCCCAGCACCATGTACACAACAAAGTGTTGAAGCAATGAAAGCCTCGTGAAAAACTAAATAAAATGGATTCTGTCTCTCTCCCACTGTTCCTCTCTTTCTTTAAACACACACACACACATGCACACATGCACGCACATGCACGCACATGCATGCACGCACACATGCACACACACACACACACACACACACACACACACAACCTTTCTGGGGAGCAGGTCTGCTCCGACCAGGGAGACCTGGAAGGTAGTATTCAAATTCTTCTGGGGACATCTGGTACCATTGTCACCCAGTGCTGAGCCCCAGAAGGGCTGTGCCTCTTAGGACCAGGAGACACCTGCAGTCCTTTAGAGGACCTGAGAATGGAGTTCCTGCTTCAGGCCATCGTGTGACCCATGTTCTCCCTGTCCTCCTGTAGGGTCTGGGGAGAACAGCGAGCCACATTAACGGCTTTTTTAATTTTGTCCTACCTCCTGAATCTGTGCTCCCTGCATAAATCCTATTCATCAAGAAAGAAAGAAAGAAAGAAAGAAAGAAAGAAAGAAAGAAAGAAAGAAAGACTATCAGTTCCCTTTGTAACCATGGCAATGTTTACTGAGCATTTACTATGCTGCATGTATTAATTAGCTTTTGGAATCCTCACAACAGCCTTGACTAGGGGGGCGTTTAATTCTCTCCGATTGAGGATAAGGAAGCAGGTTCAGAGACCCATTGCTTCTTGCCCAACATCACACAGCAGTAACCACTGGAGCCTGCTAGGGCCCTGGGTCTATCTCAACCTGCCTCCCACGGGGCTCAGGCTTGTGTCCTGCTTGTCAAATGTGGTTGTGCTTTTCTGCTTCTGGGCTCTTGAGGGCCTACTCAGTGCCTAGCCCAGTGCCTGGTCAGGTATCACAGATGCTCAATAAATATTTGTTGAGTTAAAGGGAAAATTTCCCCCGTGGTGTTCTGGGAGGATTAAAGGAGATGAAGTAGGTGAAATGCTCAGCACAGGTGCTTAGGAAAAGGGTTTTTTCCTTCTTAGTGTGCACGGTGGCCTTATTGCTCTTGCGGGCTCACAGATAACCGCAGATCCGGGTAAAGTCCCAAGCATGCTATGGGGAGCAGGGCAGGATTTGGGGAGCAGGAAAGGAGCATGCAAGGCAACCTCCAGCTGCACCTGATGAGCCAGGGGTGACCCAGGCCCTCGGCACCTGACCTATGGGAAGACTGCAGCTGGGAAGTCAGGCCTGATTCCCAGACATTTGGCTCCTGGGTCCCTCTTGCCATCACCTGGGTGTGTGATGAGCCACACTCCTCTCCAGAGTGCCAGCAACGCGCCTACCCCGGGATGTTTCTCCACCTTCTTCCCTTCCAGGAGCTGGGATGAGCCTGGCAGAGCCCTCAAACCCTGAGCTGAGTCCCTGGGGAAGGACTGGGCCCAGAGCCTGGTGGAAACTGAATCTCTGCACAAAGGATGGGGGGGGGGGAATGGGGAGGGTGTGGGCCTGCAGGGGCCAGGTGTCCTCTGCAGATGGCAGCGGGTTCTCCGAGTTCGCCTCTGGGATAAGTCTGGATGATGCAGGGTGTGAACCGTGGCACTCACATCCTGCTCCGCTGCAGAGGGGCTCGGGAGAGAGGGAGGCTGGGCTAAGCCTGCAGCCTGGGGCAGGGGTGAAGAGGGGTGAGGAAGCGGGGTGGGGGGCTGGCTGGGGCTGCCTGGGCATCTCCTCTTTCACCACGTGTCTTCCCGGCCTGGCTCCTCCCTCCCATGTCCCTGCTTGCTCCCGCTGGGGGCCTTCACCCTGCAGGTCCCTCTGCCTGGCACTGCTGTCCTTGTGCCTGGCGAGCTCACACAGAGCGGGGCCCTGCTCAATGCCAGCCGCTCATCTCCCATCAGTTAATCTAAGTCATCTCCCAGCCCCTGTCGCTCCGTGTTCACTCCTTCATAGCTCTTGGTACATCTGCGTGGCCCCCCTTGGTACTTGCTGTGTGGCCTTGGGCAATTTCTTAATCTCTGTGCCCAATTTTTCTAATGGGCGCGCGAGTGCCCATCTTATAAGATGGGTAAATGAGACTCTTCTGGGCACAGGCTAGACACGATGCAGGTATCAGCAACATATTATTATGATATGTTAATCAATTTAGTGTCCTCCCCTCCACTGGAACCTTGTCTTCAAGAGAGTAGCTCCCTTGTCTCTATTCTAATGCCTGGTACAGGGTTTGATCCATAGCAGGTGCTCAAGAATTTTTTTTTTTTTTTGAGTGAATGGATAAATCAAAGTTCTGAAAAAAAATGAAAGCAAGTAACAAGAATTAGAATAATTGGGGTTCAGTGAGCCCCTCCCCTTGGAGCTGCGTCCACACATGGAGAATCCAGGTACCTGCTGCTGGGCCGGGCTGTGCTCTTCCATGAGGGGGACTCTGGGGAAGGAGCCCAGGAGCGTGGCGGATGCAATGCAGGTGGGACGGGCTTCTGGGGCCATTGTGGGGTCTTGGGCATCTCAGGGCACCGTGGGTCTGAGGGTAGGAAGGGACCCAGGAGGTGCAGTGAGCTCAAGGGCCTCAGCTCACCCCTGGCCACTCCCAGCTCAGCCAACCTCTCAGGAGCAGGGATGGGCTGCCTCTTGCTGGTCCTCACACAGCCTTGGGACCTTCCAGGACAGAGTGAGGTCCTTCCTTTCCCTTTTGCTCTGGTGGTGGAAGCCTCAGGGTCCATTTGGAAGATGTGGTAGACTGAAGCCCTGAAAAGGGTGCTCTGGGGTGCCCCAGAAACCAAACCTCGAGCTCCTGGTCATCCTTGTGGACCAGGAATCCATCCACTGGCCTGGCCAGCATGCTGTGATCAGACCCCGGGACACAGTAACAAGGCAGGGCCTGGAGGGGCAGAGGCCCACGGACAGCCCAGGTTGCTCTGCTCAAAGGACAACATCAGTTTTAAACCGGGTGGTGTTCACGGAACATTTACTATGTGCCGGGCACTGTCCAGGACTTTGCCAATTTAGCTCCTTTCTTTCTCACGGGAAGTGTGACTTGTGTGTGACAATGGAGCTCCTGACCTGATCGCTGGGAGGTGGTGGCTCCTGACCTGATCGCTGGGAGGTGGTGGCTCCGCTGTTATCCTTGGGATTTGGAGATGCGCACGGGCGTACCGAGGGCTGAACCGCCGCGTGGGCTACAGCTTCCTCGCAGATGGTCCAGCAGAGAGAAGAAAGCCAAGATAAACAGGTGGCTGGATAGATGGTAGAGGGAGCCGATGTATCAAAATATTAACAGCTGGGGAATATACAAGTGTTTGCGGATTTATTATCCTTGTACCTTTTCAATTGGTTTGAAAATATTTTACCCAGAAAGGAATAGGAGAGTGGCACTGTTATTGTCCCCACTTTATGAAAACCAAGACACAGAGAAGTCAGCAGCTGTTTCCTGAGGCCAAGGCTCAGAGGCGTTGTGTAACCTGGCCACCGTCACACAGCAAGGAAGTAGTCTGGCTCTGAAAAGTCTCATCTGTCTGACCCCCTGAGGCTACTGTGGACCTGGGGCTGGTGTGGACAGGCTGGAGCTACAGAGGGGACCCTCCAGTTCCTTCAAATCAGGCACCCAGTGTCTTCCCAGCCTTGGTAGGCTGCTTAAGACAGGGTGGATCTCTGTGGATGCCCCTTACCTTCTCCCTTCTGGCGCCTGCAGGAAGCTCTCCTGGGAACCCCCACCGTGTCCCCGAGCTCCTCCATCCTCTTTGCATGGCCCCATCCAAGGGGCCTGGCAGGCTGGGGGTATTTGCCAGCACAAATACGAGATGTGTGTTCAACACTCGCCAGCGGCTTCTCCCCGCCTGGCAGTGTTTGCTCAGCAAACACCACTAATTCTCTGGGTTCTCAGGCGGTGCTACAGCCCCCAGAGCAAAGCTGGCTCCTCAGCTCCCTTTACAGTTCCCTGTCCTCCCGCCACTGACAAGGCCATGGAGCAGGGCGGGGCCCTCAGCCAACACCCAGCCCAAGAGGGGCTCAGGAAGACCTGGCATCTCCAGTTCACCCAGCAACATCGTCACTGGACTGCAGCCCTGGGATGCTGCGGAGCCAGGGACGACGGCTTCAGTCCTGTATCTTGACCTTGATGAGTTTGGGGACTGCCTCTCTCTTGTCTCTACTTTATGTTTCATCCATTCTCCAAGATCCAGGAAGCGCATTTTATTCAGCTTGTGTTCACTCACTTACTCACCCATTCACTCACTCACTCACTCCCTTGCTCCCTCCATCACTCGCTCCCTCTGTCACTCAGTCCCTTCATCACTCACTCCCTCCATCACTCACTCATTCACTCACTCACTCATTCACTCACTCATTCACTCACTCACTCGCTCCCTCCATCACTCACTCATTCATTCACTCATTCACTCACTCCCTCATTCACTCATTCACTCACTCACTCCTTCGCTCCCTCTGTTGCTCCCTCCATCACTCGCTCTGTCACTCCCTCGCTCTCTCAATACTTCTTGAGCGCTCACTTGCTGGCAGGGCTGGGTCCGGGATGCCGCAGCGCATGTAGCTTACCTTCCTGGCACGGTTTTGTCCTGAAGCTGGTATAACGAAGCGGTCAGCAGTCAAATCAACAAGGCCACTGGAGAAGAAAACCAGACAGCAATGGAGGGGCACTTGCAGGGGTGGCCAGAGGAAGCACCCTTGGAATGGATGGGTGGAGGGACGCAGACCCACTGGACTCATAGCCTCCCTCACCTCAGGCTCCGTGTGGCTCAGCATGGCACTGTTACGGACCCGGTTGTTATTTAAAATGTTGACATCTTTGGTATTTTAATTGAAACAAAACTCCTATAACACGAGATTCATTTTGACCATTTCCAAGTGTCATTTAGTCCCGTCGCCCTACTGTGCAGTCGTGGCCCCATCTAATTCCAGGACATTGACATCATCCGGAAAGAAACCCACCCCCGTCACATGGTCCCTCTCCAGTGCTTGCCCCCCACAGCGGCCAATCTGCTGTGGATCCTCCTGCTTCCGACGCGTCGTACCCTGAAATCACATAATACGGGATCTTTCGTGTCTGGCTTCTTTCGCTCATCTGTCATAGTAGGCATCCACTGAATGACAGCCCATTCTCTGGGGAGATCACTTTTTATTTATCTATTCATCTGTTGGGTCATCATAGAATCTTTGTATTAATTTTGATTTTTAAACCATGTTACATCAAAATTGTATTGATTGCCAGGCACAGTGGCGCAGCTTGGGAGGCTGAGGCAGGAGGATCTCAACTTCAAAGCCAGCCTCAGCACCTTAGCAAGGCCCTAAGCAATTTAGTGAGACCCTGTTTCAAAAATTTTAAAAATGTATTGATCTGTGGAAGAGGGTTTCAGAGAGGAGTAGAGCAGGGAAGAGCCCTAAGCTGGGAGTGAGCTTGGAGCTGGCAGTCCTGGGGAGGCAACTCTAGGCAGAGGAGCAAGGGCCAACAACACAGAAAGTAGGAGCCGGGCACGTGGCGCCTACCTGTTATCCCAGCACTCGGGAGGCTGAGGCAGGAGGATCAAAAGTTTGAGTCCCGCCTGGGTAACTTAATGAGACCTTGTCTCAAAATAAAAAATAAAAAGGGGCTGGAGGAGTAGCTCCATGGTAAAGCGTCCCTAGGTTTAATCCCCAGGGCTGTGGGGAGAAAGGAAATAGGAAGTGGGGGTCCTATGAGGTGAGGGGCAGTGGGCGGGCCTGCATCAGGGTGGTGGTGGTGACCGTGCACACATGCTGCGAGGGAGTTGTGAGGGGCCAGACAGATTTTGATCCGTAGAGAGATGACACGTTTGTTATTCATTCAACAATTACTGAGCACCGGCTCCATGCCTGGTGGGGCTAGAAGCTGGAATGTAGTGGGCGCAACCAGATGAAGCCCTGGCCTCTGCAGAGCTCACAAACATCAAACAGGAAATCACAGCTGTCCTCAGGCTGAAGGTACAGGTGTGTTGGCTGTTACTCACCCGAGACCACCGCTCAGAAGACGATCCGCCACTGAATTCAGAGATGTGTCAAAGAACATACTGCTGTTCCGGAGATGTCATCCGTAGAGGAGTGTCCCCTGTGGTCTGCAACGTGGCAGCATTTCTGGGATGAGCCTGTGACCTCCCAGGGATCTGTTGGAAGGGGGAAGCAGCCGTTTGGATGGCTGAGTTCTGAGCTGTGTGAGAAAAGAACCAGGTACTCTCAGACCCTCCGCTCCTCTTCCTCTCTGGTCTGTGGAGAGGCCTGCAGGAAGGCTGGGAGAGGCCCATTAGCTCTCAACAGCCCCTTCCCTTCTCGCTCCCAGGCGGCTGCCGGCTCCCCTGTGACTGAGGCTGAGTCATGGCAGGGGGCTGATTTGGAAGAAACGAGGCCAGGAGACCCCTCAGCTCCTTCGCAGAGACACCCCATTAATCTTTAACAAACATGAAGTTCCACGAGGCCGGGCCCTCAGCTAATGAGGCCTGTTTTCCCAGGGACTCCCCTGGGGAAGAGGAATTAACCACCAGAGGTGCCCAGATCTCTGGAATGATGGACGGCTGCCTCCCTGCCACTGCCGGGGCGCCTTGACTGTGTCCCCAGACTCAGGCACAAATGCCGGGACTTGTTTAAGGTGTTTTTATATGCACTGGCTTTGAAATCAGCTTTACTGAAGTGCAATACACTGCACACGTTTAAAGTGTGCATCTTAATAAGTTCTCGTACCTTACATGACCGTGGAACCATTCCCACAGTTGAGGCAGTGAACCTGCAGAAGATCGCTCTGGGTGGCTCCCCCTTGTTCGTTTCCTTCCTCCCATCCCCAGGCAGACACAGATCTGCATTCTAGCATTGTGGTTGCATGTTCAAAAAGTTTTATAAAATGGAATTATAAGTGTGTGCTTTCATTGTGTACATGTGTGTGCATGCATTTGCATGTACATGCATGACTCTATACTTGCACATGCATGCATGTGTTCAAGCATGAGCATGTGTGCATGAGTCTGTGTTCATGTTTGTGAATTTGTGTTCATGCAAGGTGCCTGTGTGAGAGTGTATGTCAGCATGTGTGCAAGCATGTGTGTTCATGTGTGTGTATGTGTGAGAGTCTGTGAGCATGTGTATTCATGTGTGCGAGCATGCATGTGACCATATGTGTGCATGTGAATATACAAGCACCGGTGTGCACATGTGAGCATGTGTTCATGCATGTGTGTGTGCATGTGCAAGCACACATGTGAGCATGTTTGTCCATGTGCATGTGGTGTGTGCACTGTCTGAGCAGCCCATGGAGGACAAACGCCCTTCGCGTCACATCTCATCAAGGGAAAGCCAGCTAAAAACATGGATCCCTGTTGCTACTGATCTTGACCTTGGCTGAGACACTGTTTATTAGGCTTCTCCACGGTGAAGTTACTCTTTCCATACCTCGTTCTCTGAAAAGAAGGAGCTGTGGACCCCGTCTTCAGAGTCAGGGGGCTGTGATTCACTTCCTGAGTGCAGAGCTGTGCAGAAGTTCATCGGGGCTCTGCATGGAGACGTCTTATTCCTTCCTGCTAACTTATTTATCCAGTGGTTTCTTTCCATCAGTGTGGACTCGTGGAGACTTCTTTTACAAAGCGGCTTATAGTGCAACCCTACTGGGTTAATTTTCTTGCTCAAATTGTTCCAGGTTTGGCTGCTGAAAACTTTTTCATTTGGACCCTGAGCCCCTTGATCGAGGTTCCATGATTAAAGGGGTGCTTTTGTTTCTTTTCTGAGAACTTCATTACATCTGGCATGAGATGCTGCCGGCTCAGAGTAGAGCATGTCCTTCTCCAAACCAGCACAGGCTCCCCTCTGAGGAGCTGTGCTTCCTTTTTGCTGGAATGGTGTTAAACACCAAGTGTGCCCATTGCTTGGAGGTTGTCTTTGCTGTCTGTCAGAGCAAGGGAATGTACGTGTGTGCCTTTCATAGACACCTTTCATTCCGTATCAGTGTGCATCTATCACCTGTCTGTACCTGTCTATCATCTCTGTCCATCTACCCACCTCCTTTTATTTTTTTTTTTGCCATGCTAGGGTTGGCACGCAGGGCCACCCACATACCAGGCAAGTGGTCTACCAGTGAGCAAGAGCCTCAGCCCCGTGTGCATCTGTATCAAGCTGGTCATGAGCTCACAGCAAGGTCTCCAGCTCACGTGTATTATATGAGAATCTTCCAGCCTCTTCCCCTTGCTTGTCCAAGGGCAAGAAGCCTGGTTCCCATCTGCCTGTCTCCTCGATTGTTCCCTCCGGAGCACGGGTACACGGTGGCTTCAGAACTGCCAGCCTGCGTTCTGTGGTAAACAGGCTGATCAACTCATATGCTGTTCCTACGCACCGCTCCGTTAGCCTCCAGATGCCAATCACGCCCAAAGTCACTTGGGTCAGCACTGCCCCCAACCCGGTCCCTTCGGGGAGGTTGTTTTATAAATGCACCATGCAGTTGGATTATTTTGTCACATTCTGCATCCCATCCTGGGATCCCCATCTCCCAAATGATTTTTAGAGATCGCTGGACATTCAGATTCACTTTCTGTGCTCTGAATGCTAAAGGTTTAACCTTCACGCAACGTCCTGCTTCCTCCAATGCCGCGTCGCACAGAATGCTTCCAGTGCCTGAAATGTCTCGGTGCTTCTGCTGTCCAGCTCCCACCCCGAGCCCTGAGCCCACAGCCATCATTGAGACCTAAGCACTGTCTCCGTAGCCTGTTCCAGAATATACCATATAAATGCAATCCCGTATCAACGGGCTTCTCTGTCGCTATGCAGAATACATTCAGGGTCTTCCATGTCTCCTTTTCTTCTTCTTCTTTTTTTTTTAAGAGATAGGAACAGAGAGAGAGAGAGGAACAGAGAGAGAGAGAAAGAGAAGAGAGAGAGAGAGAATCAATTTTACTTTGTTTTGCACGTGACTTTCATTGCTCCGACACTTCCTTGTGCACTTGGTGCTGGGGTTTGAACCTGCATCCTCTCGCATGCCGGGCAAGCACTGTAACTGCTGAGCCAAGCTCCAGGCCCCTTCACATCTTCTTGTGGCTTGATGACTCGTTTCTTTTGCTGCTGAACAACGTCTTTTGTGTAATTCCCCCTTCACGGGGACGTCCATATCTTCCAATGACAGCACATAGGAAAAGAGAACGGGGGAGGAGGGAGGAGGTGGCTGAGCAGAGGGAAATGGGGGGCTTCATTCATTGTTCATTCAGATTTCCTGGGCGCCTCTGTGCACCAGGCTTTGAACCACGGGCTGGGGCGACCACGACCCCATCCCCACGGAGCTCATGGTTGCAAGAGAGAAGTTGCTCAGAAATCACGCAAGCGAACGAGAAATCCTAGCTGCAGCAGGAGCCGGAAGGGGAGGGAGACCGCAGCGGGAGGGGAGCATCAACAGGAGGACTCTGCTTGCTTGGGGAGGTAACGGGTCCTTGTCATTCCTGAGCTGCAACGTGAAGCTGAGCAGAGGGGAGTCAGCAGGTTGCATTTCATTCCTTCTCACCCAGACCACCCTTCCTGCCGCCACTGACCCAGGAGTGGCTTCCCCTGGGGAATGTGGGCGGAAGCGGGCTCACCCCCAGGCGGTGAGCCGCACCCCCTGAGCAGGTTCTCTTCGTCCTCCCTCTTGGTTGTAGCAATATTCCAGGTCGTGCCTGTCCACCATGAGATCCAGGTCCAGGGGGGCACCCGGAGCACAAAGCGAGATGATGGTGGTGCAGCAGAGTGGAAGTCCCCACCACACACAGTGAATGTGCAGCGGGGCAGAGAAGATCCTGTGTGGTTAGACCTTGGGGGTGTGGTGAGCTCAGCCCGTCCGGAGGGATACAACTGGTGGAGAGAGGGAGGCGACGGCTGGAGGGGGGAGGAACAGCCTGTGGGAGGGGCGTGCTGGGAATGAGGGTCTAAGGCCAGTGCGGCACCAGCTGCAGATGGAGAGGTGGCAGGATCCTGAGCGCACAGGGTCCTCTGTAACGGGTGATTGTGTGCTGAGAGTGTGGTGGTCCACCAACGGGTTTTAAGCAAGAGGGTGGTGCTTACCCAGACCCCTTTAACCACTGGGTGGGGAGCAGATAATTGGGGCATGAGTGGAAGCCAGGAGACCCATTGAAAACTCTGCAGAGGGGCTGGAGCGGTGGCTCAGTGGTTATAGCTCTCGCCTGGCATGAGTGAGGACACAGGTTCAAACCCCAGCACCACATACACAACGAAGTGTCAGAAAAACAAAACCCAGATGAAAAAAATCAATCAAATTGATTCTCTCTCTCTCTCTCTCTCTCTCACTCTCTCTCTTTAAAAAGAAAAGAAAAGAAAAGAAAAAAACGGTGCTCATGACTACAGGGGAGAAAGGAAAGTACCTTGGTCCACGGGGTGGGTTCAGGAGGTGTAGAGGAGTGGGCGACTTTTACAATCTACACAACATAGCTTTGAACCCGCTGCTCACTCAAAGTGCACACTGGGCCCCAGATACTGGGTCCAGCAGAGCCATCCCTCTGGAGTGGCCAAGGGAAGCCCACATCTGAGCTGCACTTTGTATAAGGAACAGGATGTTGGCAGCTTTAGAAGAAAGGAGCTGGGGAAGGCATTTCAGGGAGGATGTAGCCCGCAAAGGCATGGGCTATGAAGACCTTCAGCTCCCTGGAAGGCACTCGGGAGAACCATATGTGGAATGGAAGAGG
Source organism: Aplodontia rufa (assembly GCA_004027875.1). Taxonomy (NCBI): domain Eukaryota; kingdom Metazoa; phylum Chordata; class Mammalia; order Rodentia; family Aplodontiidae; genus Aplodontia; species Aplodontia rufa. Next base: position 24,762 of record PVKS010008512.1, on the reverse strand, counting down.
AGGGGAACTGAGCTAAACCAGCAGGCACGGGGAGGACTCGAGGACCAGGCTGCAGAGCCGGGGCCACGGGGAGCCACGGAAGGACTTAGAGCCGAGGAGAAGCTGTTCTCGAGGACGCGTGCACAGCAAATCCGGGAGCATCCTAGGTTGGAGAACTGTTTGTAAACTGAGTCCTATGAACAGCTGGGGGTTGCCTTAGAGGAGGGGAGACTGCAAGGAGGCCTGTGGTAATTGACTTACGATGTTCAAAATGAAGCTCCGAATACTGAGTAGGAGTCACGAGTGGCCTAGGAGAGCAGAGGTAGGATCACAGGAGGCCGATGACTGGGGGTCAGACCTTCCGAACATGGTAACCACTGTCGTTGTTTTCCATTGCTGTCCTAGTAAGTCGTCATGAACTTACTAGCTTAAAATGGCACATTGATTTTCTCATACCTTCAGATGGCCTTGGCGGGTCCTCTGTCTGGAATTTCACAGGGCCAAACCCAAGGCGTTATCAGAGCAGCCTTCCCTCCTGGAGGCTCTAGGGAAGGACACGTCTAGGAGCTCATAGGTGCTGATGATCAAATTTGGTTCCTTTCAGTTGGGGGAGCAAGGTCCTCACTTCCTCGGAGTCTGTCCATGAGGGGCTCATGTTTGTCCCTGGAGGGCGCCCACAGTCCTTCTCATGCCTTCCACGTGGCCCCCTACAGCAAGGACAGGCAGAGTTACGTTCATGCTTCCAATCTGTCTTCTCTTTGTTACGTCCGCTTGACGTCAACTCGAAACATCCTCTGCTTTTAATTTGTAATGTGACTACACTGCATCTACCACTTCTGGAAACCAGAATCATCTCCCTATCTTGAGGACATGGCTGTAGTTACACCTGCAGGGTCCCTGCTGATGTGGAATGTAACATATTCAATGCTTTGTTTCTGAGATGAGGGCTCACTATGTTGTCCAGACTGGTCTCAGACTCCCGGGCTCAAGCAATCCTCCTGCTTCAACCTCCTGAGTGCTGGGATTACAGGTGCATAGCACCACGCCTACCTTGGTTTTTAATTTGTAGTGTCATTTCGTATAAACAACAGATTGCTCACTTTGTATTTTATCTAACCTGAGAATCTTGATCTTTTTTATAGATCAATCTTAAACATTTATATTTAGTGTACATATAAATAAATTATTTCCTTCATTTTATTTTTTTTCTGATTACCATGCTTAATGTGTGTGTGCATGCATGTGTGTGTGTGTGTGTGTTTCTGATTACTAGGTTTTTCTTTTGTCTTTACCTTCCCCCTCTTCTTTTTTTTAGGTTGATCAAGATCATGTCCCTTTATTGTTTTAGAAGCTAGACACTGTATCATTCTCCTTCTAGTGATTTCACTTTGTAAAAACTCTTCTTTGCTTGCGTCTACTGAACACCTACTCTGTTGCAGCCTAGTTGCAGTGATTCTGTGGGTCAGGATTGCTGGAGAGCAGCAGCTACCTTTGAGAAGGCTATCCAAGACACACTCTAATGTCCCCAGGACTCTAACATCTTAGCGTTTCAAAAGTCTGTAATTTTCAGACTTTAAAATGCAGTAATTCTCATGTGCGGTATATTTTCTCCTAAGATTTCATCGTTTAATATTCTAAAATTCTGTGGTTCCATGATCTTATATAATTCTAAATATACTTTACCCTAAATCTAGTATTTATAAAACTAATTAGCTTCATATCCTCTAATTTTTCAATTCTAATATTTTACTCATTACACTTTGTAACATTTTATGATTCTTAGATTATATAAATTGATAGCTATTAGACAGTCATTGTTTAATTTTTGAAGATTTCTCCAATTCGGACTGGTTATCCATGTATGGAAGAAGGAAACTAGACCCTTATCTTTCACCCTGCACAAAAATAGAATCAAAATGGATCAAGGACTTTGGATTTAGAACAGAAATTATGCAACCCCTACAAGAAAATGTAGGATCAATACTCTAACAGCTGGGAGACAGCTGGGAACGTGAAGAGAGAACCCACAGAACAGGAGAAAATCTTTGCCAGGTCCTCTTCTGACCAAGGATTATATCTAGAATATATAAAGAACTCAAAAAACTTTACACCAAAAATCAAGTAAGCCAGCTAATAACTGGGTAAATGAATTAAACAGATGCTTCTCCAAAGAAGAAATACAAATGATCAACAAATGTATGAAAAAATTCTCAACATCATTAGCAATCAGGGAAATCAAAACTACGCTGAGATCCCCCCACCAGTCAGAAGGGCAGAGCCCACAGGTAGCCACGTAATAGAAGCTGGAGAGGATGTGGGGGAGAGGAGCACCTCCACACTGCTGCTGGGGCTGCACATGGCAGAACTGCTGTGGAGACTGGTATGGAGCTTCCTCCAAAGAGCAGCCATGGAATCACCCGTGACCCAGCTCTGCCACCCCTCAGTGTTTCTCCAAGACGGAAGTCTTCATTCTACAGTGTCACCTGCATACCACAGCAGCACGAGTCACAATAGGCAGATTGGGGAACCAGCCTGTGCGTCCGTCAATGGATAAGGGACAAAGGGAATGTGGTGTATGCACACGTGGAGTGCTATACAGCCATCAAGAAGAGCGAAGCCGTGTCACGCAGGGAAATGGGTGGATATAGAGACCATCATGTTAAGGGAACCAAGCCCAACTCAGAAGGTCAAGGGTCGTGTGTTTTCTCTCATATGCAGAAGGCAGAGAGGAAAAAGGAAATAAAGTCCGAGGCGGATCTCAAGAACTTCAAAGGCAGATCAGTGGAGGAGACAGAGCTAGGGGCGGGAGGGCGGGCGGGAGGGGACGGGAGGGATATTGGCCCAATTCTATGGTTACACTGTGTGCGTGCACAGATACGGAACAACAGATCCCGTCAATATGCACAATTACAACGCACCAATAAAAACGTGGGGGGGAAGATTTCTCCAATTCTAAAATTCTATGGCTCTAAGTTTCTATAAAGCTGGAATTTTAGAATGTCTCGGTCTAACATTATGGAATTCTGTAATTCTACGATGTAGATGGTGGGGCTTCTACAATAATGTGGTTCTAAGTGCCTCTTGAGCTGGTGTTCTGAAATCCTCCTGCTCTGAGAGCCTAAGATTGGCTCGCAGAGTCACAGCTGGTGGGATGTCTCCAAGGAGTCCCTGCGAAGCCAGCTAGTCACCCTCCTGGTGCTCAGTCTGTCCCAGATTTTCCTGCCTGGATCAGTGCTGGATCTGAGTTGGGCTGCAGCACCGGGCCCTGGGATTCTCCGCGAGGACCTCAGCCTCAGGTGGTCTTGTCCGTCATCTTCGAGTGGAACTGCAGGGCCTCCCCATGCTCCCTGAGGCCCGGCACCCCTGTGCCTTGGCAGGGCGGCCCTGCCAATCAAATGAAGCCTTTGCATCCTGCGGCTGAGGCGTCCTTGCCCGGGACTTGTGCGGAAGTTGCTTACCCAGCAGGCTCTTCCACCTGGGGTGGGATGGAGTCCTGACAGGCCCTTGCACACCCTTTCCACCTTCCGGGTTTGAAATATTGCCTGGAGCCAGTCCTTGCTAAAGGCGAATTTTCTTCCCCATCTCCTTACAATTTATGGTCCTTCCAGACTGTTGTCTTTGCCGGGTAATAGAGATGTGAGAGCAAGACGGTGATCATCTTGGAGAAAATAGAAACGTCCAGGCTGTTCTTCCCGGTTCTGCCATTTCCTTCTCCTCGGGGAGTCGACAGGGGCTTTCAGCTGCAAATGCATGATCCCCACTCTGCCCGTTAGCATGGCTTCGTGAAACAGAGATCCATGTGTGCTTAAATAAGCCCGGAGTGCATTCTCCACAGATGCTGCCTTAGTAATCCGGGCAGGAAAAGGGGTGGAAGGGCCAAGGGTGAAGGGCTTGCTCCTTTCCTTTGGGAACAACATGTTCTCCTAGAGAACTCAGTGCCCAGAACCACTTAGAGCTACAAGAGAGTCTGGAAACTTCTTTCAGCAGGATGCCCTTGTTCTTCAGACAAACCGGAATCCTACAGATAAGAAGGAACGTGGATGACGATAGGCGACCAGCAATATCTGCCACACCAACGAAAGCCTATATAACAAAACAGTGCAAATGTACACAGGCGTCAGGCATGGCTGGATCCAGGGGTTCAAATAATGTTCCCAGACACTGTGCTTGCTCTGGTGGCCATACAGACTTCAGCAACTTCAAGTGGACATTATATCAGCTTAGTAATACCAACAATGGAGAACACTTCTTTCTGGATAGTTCCAGCAAAAAACAAAAACAAAAACAAAAATCCTAGACGTGAGTCACCTTTTCCTTACTTGGGTCACAAGTCCCTAGTTCGTCCCTTTTATGCATGGGTTAGAGACTGTGTTGGAAAATGGTCTCTGATTGGCCAGGCTAGGGGAATGGGCCGTGCTCAGAGCTTCAGGGCAGGGCCATCCTGATGCCACCTGGACTGTCAGGGGAAGGACAAGCCGTACAGCACCGGGTGGGTAAAAGCCACTAGTTTCCCCTGTGGGGTGGGCGCCTGCTTTCTCTTTTGCTCCCAATGAGCATCAACAGGATCAGAAAAGTTATTGAATCCTGAGTCAGAAACCCCCTGGCTTCCACACGACCATTCACTCTTTCACCAGATACTTCCCCTGTGTGACTGGAGACAAGCTGCCCTTGTCCCTTTACAATGACCTTGGTGTCCCTTCTGAGAAAGGGGGTTGTTAGGAAGGTCGTTTGTGGGGTCGGACACCTGGATGCCGTTCCTAACTCTGCCACGCACCAGCTCCGCAACCTTGGGCAAGTCCCTTCCGCACGGGGAGCCGACTTTGCCATCTCCTCAGCTCCTATGGGAAGGATGAAGGAGATGGTGACCACGTTGCTGGGTGGCCTGGCCCACCCAGTTCGCCTTCCTTCCATACACTGTGGCAATCCTCAGCATCCTCTGCAGCTGATGATTATTGTCACCTGCCTCAGGGCCCTGCCCAGGAAGATGTCACAGAATTGCACATCATGGGATCAAAAATAAATCCCCCAACCCCAGGGCTCGGAGCCCCTGCCCGCCTTCATCCCACCTCCAACATCCAACCCCCATTTCAGTTTTTGCCTTGACTCAGAGAAAGGTGTCCCCCTAACAGGAGCTTTGGGGATGGCATGCTGACCCCTTCTTTAAATTCATCTCCCTCTGTTTTATCCAGGGCCATCCCTGTTGGAAAAAATGACTCTCACAAAAGGTCCCTCAGCAGCAATTATCTAAATGGGAGGCTGGGAGGGGGAGAGCCATTTAGAATCCACTTCATTGCGGGATTAGCTAATTAATTAACGGTTTCACTGACAACGCGGCGGAGAAGTGTGTGTTAAACAGGAGCGCAGTGGGGCGTGATTTATAGACTCTGACACCCCCCTCCTGGCCTCTCCCCGCCAACCCCCTTCCCCGCTCACCCCCAGTGCAGGGAGGCCGAGGGGACCCTCTCCCCAACTCCCTCTGGAGTTCTGGGGCAGGGCTGCTGACCAAGGGGGAGCAGTGGAGATGACAGAAGGGCGGCTGGGGAGGGGGTCGGTGGGGTGGGGGGACAAGAAGACAATGAGGAGATAACAAGGCAGCTGAGGCTCCAGGGGTGGCTGCATCTGCCCCTTGCCCCCAGCCCAGAGCCACTCCATCTGTGCCCGTCCAGGCACGCAGGCCCTGTGGGCACCTGCTGGGCACGGCTGCTCGCTTCCGAGCTCCTGGACTCCAGGCCATGCAGGGCCCTCCCCAGCCTCCTTTTGGAAGACAGCACCAATCCAGGATCGCAAGACTTGGCTTGGACTTTCTTCCGGGGAAAGGGGTTTGCAGAAGACTTACTGTAGGCGAGAAAGGGAAAGGCCAGGAATGCAGATGGGTAGAGAAGTGGAGGGGACATCCGGGGCCAGTGTCTCAGACCTGCACGGGCCTCCTGGATCCGGGCCTCAACATCATGAGTGAAGTCGTGTTAAACATGCAGACGTGGGTCCCGGCGTTCTCTCCACCCCCGTAGCAAATTCTGCGGGGACTGGATGCATGACTTTGAAGCACCTCGACTTTGAATGCCACCAACATTTCAGAGCCCCACTCACAAACTCGCTAGGAGAGGACCAGGAGCTCTCTGCTTCGGGTTCCTTCTGCTACAGTACAGGTTCCACTCTGGGGTCTTGGGGAAGCTGGGGCAATGGCAGGAGTTGTCTGAGGCTGCCGGTAAAACATTCTGTGTGCAGAGAGATGAGCATTTTTCCGGGGGTGGCGGTGAGTCTGGGTGACCCAGAGTGAGCGTCCACTTTCCAGCCTGATTTCTGGATGTTCACGAGGAGGCCTGCGTGGCTCTGCAATGCGAGGTCCAGGAACCCCCAGAGGGGTCCCTCCATCTCTTCACCCCTCTCCCAGACTTCCACCAGCCCTGCCTCCCGAACGGAGGCCCCCACTTCTCATGAGTAGGGGTTTGGTCAGCAGGAGCCAGAGGCGCAAGAGCAGCCTGGGCCGGTGCAGGCCACCCAGGGAAACTGTTCCTGGGGGCACTGGAGGGCCTGGTGGAAACCCGCCTCCCGGGGGCTCCCTTCTGCCAGAGCCTGCACTGGGGCTTCTGGAAGGAATTCAGGGCACCTGCAGGTGAGGAACCGCTGCCCCCATTTTATGGAAGACCAAACAGAGGCCGTGATTTCAGTTCGGGTTTGATATCAACATCAGCAAACGCTGAAATGTCATTGGATTAGATGTTTGGGCCCCTTTTCATAGCGTGGGCTCAGCGATGTCATTGGCCAGCGCTAGGCCGGGGACTGGCGTTGTCCAGCGCCCCCTCCCCGTGACCTTGAGGTCTGCGAGACGCCACCCAGCGTCCCGCAAGGGGTGGGGGTGAAACCCACCCCGGGTTCCAGGAGGGCTGGGGCCTCCCCAGGTGGCACTGCAGGTGAGGGCAGGACCTTGACCTCCCAGGTCCCCACCCCCAGCTCGGGGTTCGAGGACGCGGAGAGGGCGCGAGGGGGTTAACGGCGACCGGGCGGGGAACAGCAGGCGCGGTTCACACCGCGCACAAAGCCCGCTCCCCTGCGCCGCCCGCATTGTTCCGCCGGCGCCCGCGCGTCCCACCTCCGCGCGCGAATTAACCCCGTCACCCCGCCATTGTCGCCGCGCACTTCGGGGCGGCCACAAAGGCGCCAGAAAACCCTGCCGTGTTCCGCGGATGGAGGGGGGCGGCGGGGACAGGAGGCCGGGGACACCGGCAGGGCGGGGCGGGGGAGGGGACCGGAGCCGGGGCCCTGCGGTCCCACACCCGCCCCTCCGCTTGGGTCGCTCAGCCTGTTTTCATCCCTGCTCCACCTGTCGGGGTCCTCTCCCCTCTCTCTTTGTCTCCCTCTTTCTCCTTCTCCTTTTCCCTCTGCCTTTCTGTGTTCTAGCTAGGCCTTTCTTGTCCCCATCATCTCTGTCCCTTGCTGTCTCTGTGCCTCCTCTGCATCTGTTTCTCCGTCTCTCTCTACAGGACAAAGAACGATGCTGCCCTTGGCGACCCTGGGCCCCTGCGCTTGTTCTGCCCTCCCCGACTTTGACTTTGGCCGGGGGCTTTGTGGAACTGCAGGGCCCCTAGACCTGCCGAGATCCTTCCTTGTCACTTGGTGTGGTTCACCTTGCTGTGACTGGGCTGGGATTGGGTTGTTCCCTAATTCCTTGCTAGCACCTGGTGGTCTCTGAAGCTCGTGTATACCGTGGGCAGATGTGCGTGCACAGATGTGCTTACACCCGTGCACAGTTTCACTTGATTCTGGTGGCGCTGAGAATAGGCAGGGAGTGGACCCTTGCACAGATGGCAAAGTGGAGGCTCAGAGGGGTGCAGTCATCTGCCCAGGGTCACAGATCACAGGTCACAGGATCAGAGGTTCCCCAACGCTTGGTCCCCTGGTAATCTTCCCAGGAGAAGGCCAGCCAGCCTTCTTGGTGAGTTGAGGCTCGCTCCCTGACTTCAATCAAGGTCCCTTGCTCTGGACACCAGGGCCTAGCCAGAAAAAGGCCCTGGTAGCACTTGGAGACGTTCTTGCAGAGGGCAAACCCAGCTCTGGAGACTCAGGGACCCACTGCCACACGGTCCAAACCCAAGTGGCCTTTCAGAGATGCCCCCACCACCACCACCTTCGCAAGGACTGGGGCCACAGCTGCATTGGGCCAGGAACTTACCTTCTGGGAGGGACACAGTGGTGCACACCTGTAATCCCAGGGAGGCCGAGGCAGGAGGATCGAAAGTTCAAAGCCAGCCTCAGTAAATTAGAAAGACCCTGTCTCAAAAAAAGGTGCAGGGTGAGGGGATTGGGGATGTGGTTCAGTGGTAAATCACCTCTGGGTTCAATCCCCAGTACAAAAAAAAAAAAGTCAAAGAAATTTGCCTTCTGGGTCTAGTCTGGATTCCCCAAACAGTACCACGCCCTCAGACCCAAATCTCTGGGCCCAGTGGAGACAATTAGTAATACAGACACCGAGATGACGCACCACTCTATCCTGGGCAGTGTCTTAAGGACATTAGAACTCACTGTCCTCATAGCCACCCTGGGAGGATGTTGATGTTATCTTCATATTACAGGGGGGGAAACAGGCCCAGAGCGTTCAGGTAACTTGCCCAAGTTCGCACAGCATGTACAGTTGGCATGCGTACAGCAGATTTGGTTCATATACGCACACACACACTTGTGATAGAGATAGATATATACATTTACATGCATATCAGTATTATTTCATTCACAGTTCTAAGGCACGGTTGAATCGGTTGAATGCTGGACTGAACCCCTCGAAGGTGTGATCTGTCCGCAACAGAGGCTGGAATCTGGTCAGCAGACCTCACATCAGGATTTGCGTCTTCCCATCTCTTTAGTTTATTAATTTATTTTTTAAGAGAGAGAGAGAGGGACAGTAAGAGAGAGAGGGAGTCAATTTTATTTAGTTTTTCAAGTGGCTTTCATTGCTTCGACACTTTGCCGTGTACGCGGTGCTGGGGTTCGAACCCACATCCCTGCGCGTGCGGCCCTGGGTTTTCCATCTCTTGACATGAGAGTGACTAGCAGCTAAAGGAAGGACCCTCTTCTCTGCGTCCCTAGCCACGGTGGCCCCATGAGCTCCCCTGGCCTTGAAGAAGCTTCCCCAAGGGAAGGGCAGGGAAGATTCCACACCAGCACCCACATCTAGTACCCCGTTTCACCCTCACAGCAAGCCGGTAAGACAGGTGCTGTCATGAGCGTCTCCACCCGCCAGAGGAAGCTCTCAGGCCCAACCAGACCCAGCTGGCCAGCGGCGAGAGCCCCAGGCCAGCCCTTCCCGGCCCCGGCCCCCGCTCGGGAGCACCTTCAGTGGCTCCTCTTCTTTGCCCTCTGCCTCCATCAGTGAGGCTTAATGGGAAGCAACCTAAGGAGTCCGACTTCAGTTCAGCAATCTGTATAGCCGGGAGAACATGGGCGCGAGGACCGGGTTCAAACCCCAGCACCGCGGACACAATGCAGGGTCGGAGCAATGAGGACCCCGGGAAAACTAAATAAAATTGATTCTTTCTCTCTCTCACTATGCCTCTTAAAAAAAGGAGGAGGCCTGCGCCCCAGGCAGTGCAGCCAGGAGCCACCCCCAGCTCTCCAAGTCAATATTCATAAAAATTGTCCAGCTGTCCAAGTGCCACCTCCAGCAGCATGGGCCATCCTTCCTCCCTGGCTGAGCTGGGGTCTGTGGTCCTGTAGGCAGGCAAATCCCAGTCTTGGGGACATCTCTGTTGTACCCTAAGTCACCATGCCCTGCCTGGCTGCCCTCCCCCTCGCCAGGGCTCCCACAGCCCAGCTGCAGCCGGCCCTTCTCTGGGGCTTCCTGCGTGGGGGCTGGGAGAGGCCACCTCTGCCCTGGAGAGAGAAAGCCCCCAGCCAGGCCTGCTGCCGGCTAGATAAGGAGAGCTGGGCGCCGGCTCCGCCTCTGGTTTTGTGATCTCCTCCTCTGCCACCGCCTGCCCCCTCCCGCTCCCCCACTTTCCCCCTATCATCTTTATGGCTTTGGAATGATCTGGGCTGAGACCGCATTCATTTAGCCAAGGGCACGTAGGTCGCTGGAGACAACTTACTCATATGTGTGTGTTCACGGGACTGATAAGGGGGAGGCAGCCCTCTGTCCCCCCCCAACAGGGCAGAGAAAATAAGGAGGCTGGGCTGGAGGACAGGTTGGGAACTCTAGTGACAACCACAGCAGAGAACAGATTTAGTGTCAGAGCCTGGTTCGCAGGCAGCCATGGCTGAACCTCTGATCAGGGGACTCATCTAAGGTCTAGAGCTGCACAATACTGAACAAAGGAATCAAGTGTGCCTCTCCATCTTCCTCCCTCCCCTCCTTCCTTCTGGCTTCCTTCCTAGAAGAAACCTGGAGTTTCAGAATGTGTTTTAGTTGTCACCTGGTTTCAGTCCTGGCTTTTGCAGGCTGTGTGACCCTGGACAAGTGGCTTCACCTCTCTGAGCCTCCGTTTCCTCTTCTGTGAAATGACAGTCATGAAGCAGACTTCATTCTGATGGTGACGGTTAAAGGGAGAGATTAATGGGGGCGCGTGGCACGTTGCTGGGCGCGTAGTGAGGCTGGCCTCATCAGGGCCCGTTGCTGTTTTTATTACTTATTGCTTGCTGCTTGCGTACAGTGGGGGCACAGAGGTGACGTGCATGGCTCCTGCCCCTTCTGGCTCGCCCCGATGTGCAGGAGAGGCCCTCGGAAGCAGCCTGTGTTCCACCGCAGAGAGGTATTTCATTTCTGCGCAGACGTACAGATGAGCTCGCGGTGCCCAAAAGTGAGCTGAACTTGCCAAGCAGATGAATTAGGATGATTATTCTCATCACAAAGGGACGCAGGACAGGGATTCTGTAAGTGGCCAAGTCCTCTAATGCCGCCGCTGGAAGCCTTAGCTGGAGCTGGCGGCCCTGGTTCCCCGCAGGGTGGTTATGGTCAGGAGCCGGGCAGCCTGGTGGGCGACTCCCCTTCTCAGAGCCTCAGTTTCCCCTCCCTACAGCTGGGCGGGATCGTGTGTGCGCAGTGCCCCATCCGTGCTCCCCTGCACAGCAACTTCCCTGGGCCTCCACCAAAACCTCCCGGAACCCTACATGAGCTTCCCTGCGGTGCCCTTTGCCCTCAGAACCCAGTCCAGATTCCGCCGTGGTCGCGGGAGCTCTGCATCCCTGACCTCCCCTGGGCTCCCCCACTGCCCACCTGCCTAACTCACCTACAGCCGCTGCAGCCAGCGCGACCTCGGGACCTCTGCACCTGCTGGGCTCGCCCCAGGTCCTCCTCCCCAGCTCTCTCCTGTCTTTAAGTTCCTGGACAAACGTCTCCATTTCAGTGATGTCTTGGCCGACTTGGAGAAGTGGGTGAGAGACTGCTTTCCTAACTTTTAAAAAATGGAACGAGGTGCGGTTCCAGTCCTCTGGGAGGATCCCCTTGACCCCCTGCCTGCAGGCCTGCTGCTTTGTACGGAAGGCACTGGAGTGGGCTCCTGCCCGCCCTGAGGGGACCCATGGCCTTCAGGTGCAAGCGTCTCAGGATCTGAGCCTGCCTGCCGTGAATGCCGCGATTCGGAAATGCTAGCGTTTTGGCCACACCGATCTCTGAGTGACTTCAGCCAACCATGAAATCAAGACTAAAGGCTGTCAGAGAGGCTCCTGTGCAGTGCTTCAGGGACATGGGGGATGGGGACCGTCAGGCCTTTGCCTTCTGATTCCTCTTGTTCTGAGTTGATTCTAAAATTATTAAAAGATGGTTCACCCGATCCTTTTGAAATGGTCGTACTGAAGTAGGAGCCAGAGGGGAATCAGTAGTTGTTGAAAGCCTACTATATACTGGATCCATGAAAAATATGTAACTGGTATCAATTCATTGAATCTTCACTACAGCCGATGCCAGCCGGGTAGTGGGATCCTTACTTGAGGCGTTAGGAAACAGTGGCTCAGAGAGGTTGAGATACTTTCCTAAGAACACACAGCTAATGAGTGCTGAAGCTGAGAGCCAGAGTCCGTGTGTGATTTCAGATCCCTTGCTTGCTCTTTCCATGACACTGACGCGTGTCCTAAAGTCAAGGGTGGAGATACTGGGAGGAAGCAGGGGCCACACGGGGCACCATGGTGGTGATGATTTGATTTGGGAGCAGAAGGTGCAGTGAGAGGGCTGGATGAGGTAGGGGTTCAGCACGGGAAGGAAGAACCTCTGGCCCCTGAGAAGTCGCCCTGCCTCCGTGCTCCCCGCTTCTGCACCCAGCCCTCTCTGCCCCTGGCCCGGAGCCTGGGAGCCTTGAGGCGGGGGATGTGGGGAGGGGAACTAAATATCATGTAATCGCCCTGGCTCTTCTGTGAAATTTGTTTCGGGACACATTAGTTCCAGTGAATTTAGCTGAACAGCGGGGAGCCCTGAGAAATGATTTGCAATTAGCCGGAGCCCCACAGCCCCCCGTTGGGACGTGAGGCTTGGGCACCGAGTGGGGAATGGCCAGGGGGGTGGAGCTGCCGCCCGGTGTGGGTGGAAGCGCTGGCAGGCAGGGGTGGCTTCCCCCGGAGCCTGATGGTGCTCTCCAGGCCAAGACCCAGCCAGGCCGAGGGCCTGGGGAACCAGGCAGAGGCGGCCTGACCCGCAGCCCAGCACTGGACCACTGTGCACCCCACCTCTGTGGGGACGGTGCCCGGAGGGTCCCCGAGTGAGGCCTGTGCCCCCAGTGTCCCCTGCACTATGCTATGCTGGGAGATGTGGCCCCCATTTCTAAGGTGAAGACGTGAGTGCTGGGACGCATGAAGAGGTCCTTGCAGGCCACCCGGAATGCAGCAGGAGGGGGACTTGAGCCGGGGCCAGCTGGCCTCTGCGAGCCCGCACAGCTGCCTCCTTGGACGGCCTCTGAGGGCAGGCCAAGCAGGGTGGCTTAGGGCTCTGGAGTCGGCACACCTGGGAAAGGTTCCAGCTCTGCCATTTTCTGGATGCGTCACCTGCATGGATCATTTCTGCTCCCTGAGACTCGGTTTCATTTGGAAGTGTTAATATGTTGTTTCTAAATTAAAGGAGAATACGTGTGTGTGCGTGCATGTGTGCGGAGATGGAACTCAGGGCCCATGCATGTGAGGTGAATGCTGCACCCGAGCTACACCCCCAGCCTGGAGAACATCAGGTGTCACCGCAGAGGGGAGGCTGGATAAATCACAGCCATTGTCATCGCTTTTACTGTCATTATCAGTGCATCCTGATACAGCTTAGCTGGAGAGCAGAGAAGCAAGCAGAAAAGGATCCTGCAGGTCCCAGTGGTGGCCTAAAAACATGGCATGGGACAGGCCAGACGTCACCTGGTTGCTTCCAGATCCTTCTGGAGTGAGCCAGGCCGTTGGAGCTGGTGGGCTTCACGCAGGCGGCGAGTGGTTGTGGATTGGGTAATCAAGGAGGGCTCTGAGAGGAGGTGACTTTGTCCCAGGATTCAGGTTAAGGTGGCAGATCCGACCTGCACCGCACAACCCCAGGGGGCACCCTTCACATTGTCACGGATGTCACGGCAGCTCAGTGTGGCTCTGGCTTTGCCATGTCCGTGGCGCTGTCCTGAGCACTGTAGAACTATCCCTAGCTCACTTCGTGCCTCACCAGGGACCTGCAAGGTGGGGCCGTCACCGTCTCCACTCTTCGATGAGGGGAAATAAAGCAGAGAAACCTGCGTGGTTTCCTTCTCTGGTCACTCAGCAAACGGTTTTGCTGGAGGTCAAGTGGCACTCAGCACTCGCAACTCCACTGTGCTCCCCGGGCTGCTGCCCCCATGTGCTCCTCCTCCTGCTGGTCGCTTGCCACGCTTTGTCATGAACACGGCTGGCAGGACAAGAGTGTCAGCCTGGCTCCCAGTGAGAACCTGACAAGCTTGTCCTGAGGCCCCTCAGGGGCCCAAGAGTCCCACTCGTGATTCGGGAGTGGCAGTGACCCCACCCTGGAGTTCAACCTGAAAGCCAGCTGCTTCCTTCACGGGATAAGATGTGACCAGGTGATTAGCAAAGGGACCAGAGACTGAAAGCTGTGTAGGAATTCTCCAGTGAAGAGGAGGAGGTGGAGGAAGAGGTAAGCTGTTGCCTGTCAGTGACTGCTGCCACATGCCTGACACATAGTAGGCCCTCAGAAAAATAAACGTGAGATGCTCAGGGAAATATAAATTATTTCCTGTGGGGCACAGTGATGCATGCCTGCTATTCCAGTGACACAGGAGGCTAAGGCAGGAGGATCACAAATTTGAGGCCAGCCTCAGCAACTTAATGAGGCCCTAAGTAGCTTTTAATGGGATCAGGTCTCCAAATAATTTTTTTTTTTTTTTTACACAAAAGGGGGCTGTAGATGTGGCTCAGTGGTTGAGTGTCCCTGGGTACAATCCCCAGTACAAATAAATAAATTAATTAAATTAAATAAAAACTGCATTCCTGCTTCCCTGGGTGTCTGAGGCTTGCTGGCTTGCCAGCCCGGCCTGGTGGAAGGGTAAGGAACTCCTGATTTCCAAGCACGGGGGCAGGAGCGCAGCGAGCATTTCGTGCCTGTCCTGCGTTGCTCCATCCGAGAGTCGGGCAGTTGGGCCATTTGAGGCTTGCAGAGTTCTGTGGGCTGGGGTGGGCACAGAGGGAAGAGGGGCCTTGACCCAGACCCCTCGCTGTTACGGCCGATGCCCCCCATTGCAGGCTCCAGGGAACTTTTGATCCCCTCCAGACAGGATGCTGGGGAGGGGGCTTCTCATCCTGCTCAGGTCGACAGAGGAGGAAACTGGGGAGCAGTGCCAGACTCGCACGGCGAAGTGAGGGTGTCAGCTGTCCAGCTTCCCCAGTGCAGTTCCCACGTGCTAGGAGACCCCTATGTCCTGGTTGACCGGGGTGGTTGGTCACCTTACGTTTAGGGACAGAGCTGTTGAGACATCAACCCTTGCAGCCCCTGGCCCCCGCACTGTTCCGCTCCTCCTTCCTCTTCTGAATTCATGAGCTCCCACCCCCTTGTCCCCTCAGTCCCCGGAGGACCGCCCCGTCCCATGCCTTGTGCGGATTTCCCCAGTGCCCAGGCCTGCGCCCTCCCCCTCCGGCTCCTTATCTCCCCTTGTCTCTGTGCACGAACAGATAAAAGTAATTCTTATGGCTGCATCTGCAGCGGCGGAGGCCGGCCCTGTCCCCCTCCTGCCTCGTTCCCTGGCCTGGCCAGATAAAGGGTTAGGCCCAAGCACATGTCATTTTCTTTGTGTGAAATCAATATTCAGCAAAGTTTATCTGCCCGACGTAGCAGGAAGTGCTAATTTCATCCGCGTCAATTATTTTGATGAATGTTCATAATGCCCAGGGTGTGAGAGGAAGATAAAAGAATTACTGCAGGAACGCGTATGCTCCTCTTGCACACGCTCATCTGCCCACGGTTCACACCGGGGCACACGCGCGCCCGGCCAGGGCATGGCGTTGACTGACAGCTGCTGTCCCCTGGCTGCCGATGGCTGAAAGTGTTGCAGAGGAGGGCATGGGAGGGGGCTGTCTTGGAGTTTTAAGCCTGAGCTGGGAGCGGTTCCGGATCCCAGGGGACATTTGGCCATGTCTGGAGCCACTCTGGATTTTGGGGTAGGGGAGAGATGCTACTGGCATCCAGGGGGAGACCAGGGGTGCTGCAGGACAGAGGGCATCTGCATGCAGAATGCCCAGCCCAGCCCCCGGGTCAGCAGTGCCTTGGCTGGGTTAGGTGCTGGGTTAGGGTTGCTGTTTATTTTGTCTTTAAAGTGTTTTTCTGTAACGTATGGTTCTCACTTCTAGCACTACTGGCAAGGAATTTTTTTTTTTTTTTTTGGTATTGGGGATTGAACCCAGGGGCATCCTGCCACCGACCTACTTCCCCAGCCCTCTTTTAATTTTTTTTATTTTGAGGCAGGGTCTTCCTAAGTCACTGAGGCTGGCTTTGAACTTGCAATCCTCCTGCCTCAGCCTCCCGGATGGCTGGGATTGCAGGTGCATGCCACTCTGCCTGGCGCACGCGCACACACACACGTATATTTTAAGCACAGGATTAAAACACCAAAACACAAAAACAGAAATCTAGTTTTGCTTAGGTATTTCCATCTCCTGGTGAAACTGTTTCTGTGAAACTGAAGAAAAATGAAGTAAGTAGAAGAAAGACCAATCTGAGTTTTTGAAATCGTGGCCTGGTAGCCTTTCTCAGGTTCGGAAATGTGACATCCTGAAGGAACCGGATGCGGCAGGCTCTGCGGTCCTCCCTCCAGCGCTTCGGCTATAATACGCAGTCTGAGCAGAGTGGGCCTGGGATTCTTTTTGTTTAAGAGAGAAGGCCAGTGAGAGACCCAGGGAAAGAGAGAATCAATTTTATTTAGTTTTTCATGTGGCTTTTGTTGCTCCGACACTTCGTGCGTGTGGTGCTGGGGTTCGAACCCGCGTCCTCGTGCATGCCAGGCAAGCGCGTAACCGCTGAGCCACCACTGCAGCCTTTCTGCCGGCTTAGTGCAGCCTAAACCACGCATCATGGAGGAGGAGCTGCGGGATGGGGCTGTTCCGGGATCCTTGCGTCTCAGAGACCTGCGGGAACCGCCTCGCCTTCTAACAAAAGCCAGCTGCCAACAGCACTTCGTTTTTTTTAAACAAATATATCTGAGGATGCTCTTTTGCCGAGTGTCAATCACATAATATATGATGTTGTGAGCAGATGTCATGATATTATATGATAAAATATTATGAGCAGATGATCCGCTATTTATTATGAGCGGGTGATATATGGAGCGATATTGCGATTATGGATGATGATATAGTGTGTATTCTGGCATATGCGGGAGATTATGTATTTGCGCTCTCTGGCTCGAGGAGTCTGATTTAAGAACTTCCTTCAACTCACCTGCCTCTGGTCCTGCCAATCAAAGTCCCTTTTGCAGAGTGGGACAGAGGATCAGAACTCTTCAATCCGTGGGACTAAGCTGTGTATGGATCTGAGATTTCCGGGGATTTCAGGCCCATGGGCCACAAATTCGGGACATCCTGCAACCTGCCCAGGGCTTTGGGTTGCTCTCAGATCTGTTCGTAGTATGAGTAATACTGAGAAAGCGAGAGCTGGGGGAGCCAATGCAGGTCCGGGTATATAAAGAAAAAGCTGGATCTACCCGTGATCTTGACACTAAATTATAAAGAACAAAAATGGGATCAAGAGGGAATATCTGCGAGTAATAACTGGAACTCTTCAGAGTTCATTCGATCAAAGCAACCATCAGGTGAATACCAATGCAAATATTCTGTAGATAAACAATCGCTCCTTGCCAATTTGGAGGGACGGAGGGAGGAAAGATGAGGTTGAATGAGTAGCAGGTCTGAAAACTAAGTATCTTCCAATCAATAGAAATTAATTTCCTTCATATAAAATTCTAAGGTGAGGTCTTGCATTTCTGAAGGCAGAGATAAAATTCGCTGGTAATTAGCAGTCACAGTAGCTCTCGGTGCTGTGCACAACTGCACGAACTCCAGAGGAAGCTGGCCAGGTCCAATCCAGCATCTATCCCTTTCCGGCTGGGTGGCCTCCAGCAGGTTACGGAACCCCTCTGTGCCTCCACTAATACACCTACAAAACGTCAGAACGGCCGGCCCTCGCACTGTGGGTACCGGGTTGAGGGACAGATGCTCAGCGCAAGGCTTGGGACGTGGGAAGCCCTCGGCAAGCTTTAGACTATCTTTACAGCATTGTCAAGGAAACTTACTTAGTAATTAAAGCTCTACATCCTTTAGAGCCAGTTCCTTCCTGGAAGTAGTCAAAATGTGCTCCCCTGATATCTTACCACACCAGAACTGTGCCCCGCTTGCTGCCCTCGTCCCCAGCAGACGTGGACCTTACCCAATGCCAATGGCACTGCCCATGGTAGGCTGAGAGGGTGCTTTGGGGCCTTCAGTGTAGATGAGACCCTTAACTCGGAGACATTGATTATGGCCTCTGCTCATGAAGCCTCCTCCCCCTCCTCCCCCTGTAAGCTAAGAGCGGAAGGGAAAGGGAAAGGGTTCTCTAACTGATTCTTTTTTTTTTTTTTTAGAGAGAAGGACAGTGTGTGTATGTGTGAGAGAGAGAGAGAGAATCGTTTTTTATCGAGTTTTTCATGTGGCTTTGGTTGCTCTGACTCTTAGTTGTGTACGTGGGTGCTGGGGTTTGAACCGTGTACTCACGCATGCTGGGCAAGCGCCGTAACCGCCGAGCCGCCGCTCCAGCCCCCATCTCTCTGATTCTTGCTAAAGCAGCCATGGCTGCCTTTGGTGACCGGGTGAGGACCTGCACTTCCTCTGGGCTCCCTCTCCAGGGTTGTCTTCGTTCACAGCGGGATCGCTAACCTGGGCAGCGCTGGCATTTGGGGCCTGAAGAATTCCGTTCGTGGGGCTGTCGTGGGGCTGACTTGGACGTTCACCATCACCCTGGCCTCTCCCACTGGGTGCCAGCAGAGCCACGCTCTCAAATGCCTCCAGATACTGTCAAATTTCTGGGGAGACAAAAGCCACCCTGATTGCCCTGGTTGGGATCTACAGCTCTGAAGAAGCCCAAGGTCCCCAGGGTCCCCAGCTGCTGTCTCCTCGGCTCCTGCTGCACCTCTCTGTGCAGGTGGAGATCATTCTCCCGAGTGCTGCTCTAAGGATGGGCAGATCCCTGGGCGAGGCTGTCACCCCAGCTCAGCACGCTCCATCTCTGATGGCTCCATCAGGTGGCAAAGGAAGCAGAATCTGCAGACGGTGTGAAGAGGTCAACGAAGAGACGTGAAAAGGACGGCGGCGGGGGGAGGGGGGGACTCTGCAGTCCTGGCTCGCTAGTCTGGTTGTGTTGACCTGGTGCTTGACCTCCCGGCCCTGAATCTCCCTGTCCAAATGCCCAGGTCCCCTCTGGAGGTCATGAGATGCTGGGTGCGTGACCCCGCAGACAGCGAAGGTCAAGGGCTTTCCAGTGCCTAAGCCTCTATGTCCTGGACCATTTCATTTGTAGAGGTTTAATTTTTTATGTGTCCATCCTTGGACTGGACGCTCCCCATGGGCAGGGTGAGGGTGGCTGAGGATGCAGTCTCCCCGCCCTCCAGCTCACAGGGTTCTGGGTGTGCAGAATGACGGGAGGAGCCATGGGGTGCACCCTAAGGGAACACAGCTCCTGCCAGCAGACGGCGTCCACTCCCACGTCGGGACCACGGGGAGGCGTCCAGGGTGGGTGCCACCAGCCGCGCACCTGCTAGGTGCTGAGCACTGTACTTCCATCAGGTGTTGCTGTGTGACAACCACCACGCAGTTGTAGGCTTTGTGCGGTGCGGTGGCGTCTCCTGCCTGTCTCCTGTAAGACGCCCGTGGGTGCCCAGGGCTCCTCCTGCAGACCCCGGGAAGATCCGCTTCCACGCTCACCCCCACGGTGGTTGGCGGGATCCAGTCCCCCGTGGGCTGTCGGCCTGAGGGCCTGGGTGACGCTGCCTTTAGTTCCCGGCAGCCTGGGTCCCTCCCTGGGGCAGCTCACAGCACAGCGATGGCTTCATCAATACCAGCACAAGAAAGAGTCCCCTAACAGGACAGAAGTGCGATCTGACTTGATGGAGTCGTGGACCTCACAGCCCCGGAGCTCCGCTGTGTTCTGTTGATGAGAACCAAGTCATGGGTCCTGCACACTCGAGGGGAGGGCACCGTGCCCCAGGTGACACCCAGGAGGCGGCCTTTCTGGGGTGGCCTAGGGCCTGGCTGCCTAGGAGCTTCTGAGCTTCAGCTCGCAAGCCCATGGAGCAGCTCTCACTACTGTCTCTACCGATGAGGAGAGGAGGCATGCCAGGTGTCAGGATGACATTGTCATGCACAACAGTGGCCGTGGGAACAGGGTTCCCACTGTGCTTCCTGTGGAACTGACACAGCCCACACACCCTGGTCACTCTGGTGCTGTGGCTGACATCTTCATCCAACCCGGAGGGGCAGGTGGCTGAGTCCCTGCAGGAGCCACCAGGGCCCAGAAGACCGGCAGTGAGAGGGTGCAGGTGTGTCCAGCATGAGCTGCTGAGGTGGGCACTCCGGTCCCCTGGGGGTTTTGCCTCTGCTCCTCAGGGAGCCTGCTGGGCTGGGCTGACGAATCTGAACCCCATCAGCGCTTGGCCGGAAGCTCTGGCGGTGTTTGGCCGAGTCATCTGGCTTTGGTCCTCCTGGGCCAGGTCTCAGGCTTTTCTGTCCCCACAGCCTGTGCATGTGATCTCCACAGCTTGGGCCCTCAGGAGTGTTCCAAAGGCACGAAGTCAGTCTCTGCTCTCGAGGGCCAACTCGGAGCCACACAGCCTAACTTGCTGGTCACAGCAGCCCAGGCCCCAGCCCAGATTCCGCATAGGAGGGACACCATCAGGAGATGTGGCCCTCGGGGGACTGTGCCGGAAAGCGCCGACCTAACTGGCCTGACCTGGGACCGCCCCGTGACCAGCATCTGGGAACGAGGCCGGGTGGCAAGGCTTACCTTTGTGGAACCTTCCCTGCACTCTGTGGGTCTTAAGGGCGAGATTCTCACCCCCAGCATCTCCGATTCTCTGTTCTGGGGAGCCAGAAACCAATACCCAATTTCCAGGTAGATCGCAGTGCTCCTCCGGAAATCTCGAACCCTGGATGTTGTCCTGTTAGGGTTTGTTGTTACTGTTTCAAATGAGGGGACAGCAAATGTCAAACTACGTGATTAGTACAAAATGCAGATCTAGCCCTCCCCCCATCACTTAAAGACTGGGAAAAAAAAAACGAGAAATAAACTCCACACTTTGCTGAAGATCAGCCCCACTTAGCAGACACTCAAGCACTGTGTAATTAGTTTCTTAGTTGTCTTAAAATAAAAATATACTGACATTATCTCAAGGATCTTACTGCTGTCGCTAACTAGGAAAGCCTTTGCGTGATGAGCAGGGTGGCTCCTTGTCAGGGCAGCGTGTCCTTTTCATTTTGGAAGAGGTGACATGCTCAATGGCACTGTGTGTGCGTTGATGTGGGATTATTTTGTTATTTTGTTCTAAATCATCACCTCTAACACGTTTGTGGATCACGTAAAGTTGGAAGCATTTGGTGCAGGAAGGGAGTAGGAAGTGTGGTGAACGGCTGGGATTCTTTCTATAACCCTCAGTCTCAGTGTGAGTTTCCCAGTTGGAGTCTGTTCCTGGACAAGGTGCAGGGTCATGATATGGATTTGAAGTTCTAGAGGCAGCAGAACCCTTGGTGGGCTCAGAGTCGGTCATCCAGAGGTGACATGATGGGAAGGCATCAATTTAATAGCAAGACTAAATTCTGCTTCTAATACCCAGTCTCTGGGGAGGACTCACTGTGTTGCATGAGTCAGTACAGCCTGGGTTATGCTGCATAACAAATGGTCCCGCCATCTCAAGATATGAAACAGCAAGGTTCATTTCCTGCTCATGTCACTTGTCCACCGCAAATCAGCAGGTGCACCTTTGCTCCTTGAAGTCACTCAGGACCCCAGCTTGAGTGACAGTCACCATCGTAAAACACTGCAGCAAAACCAGCCACATCATCAGCTCTAAGTTCAAGAGAAAGAGGACTCGTGCCCCCATGGAACCTGGCAGATACTGATGAACACAATGAGGTCGATCATGCGGACCCTGAAATGGTGGGGGGAACAAGAGACGTTGGAGATCTGGGATGTCGGGTGCCTGCGATGGGCACGAAATGTATCAGTCATTAGTGTTCCCACCACCATCCTTTATGCCTCTTCATATTCTACCAAGAGTGTCCACAAATATCTTGCTTTGCAATAGTATTAACTGACTTTTTAGCATTAGCCTCATCCACTTTACATAACGCCTCACTTAATCTCCGATTCTTCTATTACTGCAAATCTCTGTTTTACAGACAGAAAAACTGAGGCTCAGAGAGGTTAAGTAACTTGCCTGAGGCTACACAGCAATAAGCAGCAACTGTGCGTCCAGCTCTGGGCTTGCTTTTCCTCTTAACAGGAGGGAGGTTGAAAAATGACAGATATGGTTACATGAAACTAGATAACTGGAGTTAGCTGGAAAAGTTTGGATTAGAAAGATCAAGAAGACTCAGTGGCCAATTTGGTTAAAATCTGCGATTTTGAAGTCACCTACTTCTTCCCTTCCCCGGAGGTAACTTGACCTGTTTCCAAGTCAGATATCAGCACACTGCTTTCTGGATCAGTGTGACGGGCAGGGAGATAAGACTTTGAACCGGTGCTAGCACCCCCAACTTCAGGGGTACAGAAGGGCCTAGAGTTTCTTGCTGAGTCCTTCGAGTCCAGAGCCAATGCCCCCGGGTCCCTTGGGGGCCAGGCCCCATCTGTCTCCTGCTGTCTCCAGGGGCTGTTCCCCTTCCTGCTTCCACCAGCTCTTGGAGGAAGGAGTCTGTGTCCCTGAGCCACAGGGACATGCCTTGGAGCAGAGCATTTGGCAGAGTTTCCTGCAGCCGTGGGAATGTTCCTCACTGTCCGACCCGGTGGCCACCAGTCACGCTTGGCTACCGGGCTTTGGGAATATGGCTGCACAGACAGAAGGACCGAATATGTCTGTCGTTATATTTAAAATAATTTACATAAGGAGGCTCCTGTGGCCACGGTGCGGCTTTGGAAGCACCTCGTACAGCATGGGTCCCGCTCCAACTGAAATGACCTTGAAGCCAGGGCCAGGAGGAGCGAGTTCCTTCCTTTGTTGTCTCCCTCCAACCTTGGGATCCCAGCAGGAGGAAACCTCCACTGCTGTGGAAAGGCTCCTGCCCTGTCCAGCAGAGAGAAAGTGGCCTGGCGCCCTCGCGGGTGCGGGGCATTCGGCTTCCCTGCAAGAGCATCCTTAGGGACACCAGGGACTTGTGGCAGGAGAAACTGACTTTCCGTTGGTGACGGGGAGGTGCCGTTCCATTTTATTTTTATTTTTTTTTAAAGTGACTTTTTTTTTTTTAAGAGAGAAAAAGGGAATCAATTTTATTTAGTTTTTCACGTGGCTTTTGTTGCTCCGAGACTTCATTGTGTGCGTGGGGCTGGGGTTTGAACTCGCGTCCTCGCATTTGCAAGAAAAGCACCGTAGCCGCTCAGCCACCGCTCCAGCCCCTGCGGTTCCATTTTAAAACAAAAATTTAAAAGTGAATAAAAACATAAGCTCACTTAAATTATTAAATCAGGAGGACCTGAGCACAGGATTTATGGATATGGACGATGTGGCTCATTAATGGTTGCATTTCTTTCTAAACCAGTGTTGGATTTATTAATTTTTATTAATTTTTTTATTTTTTGGCACTAGGGATTGAACCCAGGAATGCTTAACCACTGAGCCACATCCCCAGCACTTTTTAATTTTTTTTCTTTTGAGAAGAGTCTTGCTAAGTTGCTTAGGGCCTCGCTAAGTTGCTGAGGCTGGCTTTGAACTTGGGATCCTCCTGTCTGAGCCTCCAGAGTCTGTGCACCATCATGCCTGGTTAGTGTTTGATATATATATTTATATATATATATATATATTTTTTTTTTTTAAGAGAGAAGGGGAGAGAGAGAGAGAATCAGTTTTTATTGAGTTTTTCACATGGCTTTCATTGCTCCGACACTGAGCTTTGTATGTGGGTGCTGGGGTCTGAACCCGTGAATGCAGATCAAGCGCTGCAACTGCCGAGCCACCACTCCAGCCCCCAGTGTTTGAGACTTTATAAAAAAAACTTTTTTTTTAAAAGAGAGGTAGGGGAGAGAGAGAGAAAATCAATTTTATTTTTTCACTTGGCCTTTGTTTCTCCAACACTTCGCTGTGTGTGTGGTGCTGGGGTTCGAACCCGCATCCTTGTGCATGCCAGGCAAGCGCTGCAACCACCGAGCCACCCCAGGTCCTCCGCTTTTTTGTCTCACAGCTGCAGTCATTTCTCCAGGAGCCTTTCTACTTTTTTTCTTTTAAAGAGAGAGAGAATTAATTTTACTTAGTTTTTCACATGGCTTTTTTTGCTCGGACTCTTGTTTGTGTGCATGGTGCTGGGGTTTGAACCCGGGTCCTCGCGCATGCCGGGAAGGCACTGTCACCACCCAGCCACCGCTCCAGCCCGAGTCTCCTTACTCCTAGGGGGCAGTTTAAAGGCCTCTGTTTCTTGGGGGCTCTTCCTGGAACGTGCTCCGCCGTCACCTGTATCTTCTGAGGTTCACAATCCAGGGCAACATGGAACGTGCGGTGGCGCTGTCCTGGTTAGAGCCGTGGTTCTCCGTCTGCGTGAGCTGGCAAAGCTGCCACAATGGCTGTGTGCTCCTGGCCCCTGGTGGGTGGAGGCCAGGGACACTGCTCAGCATCCTACAATGCCCAGGACAGGCCCCCAACAAAGAATCGTCCAGACCGAGAGGCTGATAGCACCGCAGTGCCAACCCCAAGTGGAGGATTCCAGACTCTTCCTTCCCGACTGCGCTGGAATGGCATCTGCTTCTCCGCCAGGTGTGTCGCTCCAGTGATTTGTGTAGCTATGGTGTCAACTAGAAAACTTTGGGTCTTTTATGTACATAGAGTAGGACTCCAAAAACCCTCCACTCCGATCCTGAGCAATCAGCCCAAGGTTCGGGGGGCAAGTCTTGCTTGCGATTCCCCAGGCCTGGAGCTCTAGCACATGCCTGTGATCCCAGCGACTCTGGAGGCTGAGGCAGGAGGATGGCAAGTTCAAGGCCAGCCTCAGCAACTTAGTGAGGCTCTCAGCAATTTATTGAGACCCTGTCTCAAAATAAAAATAAAATAAAAAATGGCTGGGGATATGGCTCAGTGGTTAAGTGCCCCAGGTTCAATCCTCAGTATATATAAAAAAAAAAAAAACCCCAGAATTCTCCGAACG